>NW_004624769.1:19144004-19158627 GCF_000247695.1 Heterocephalus glaber
AGTTATCCATTCTATTTTTCACTTTCAATACAATATTCAAGAACTTACAAGAGATATTCCATATTTTATTATAAAATAAACTTCATATTAAATGATCTTTGTAGAATAGGCAAATGTAAGTGTTCTAAGGACACTTTCAGTAGGCTACTTTAAGCTGTGATGATTAGTAGGTTAGGTTACTCAGTGCAATTTTGATTTGGTATTTGCAGTTGGTTATGGATTTGTTGGTACATAACCTCATGGTAAACTGAGAAACATGTATTTTAAAGTTCAAATCATTTTATAAGTCTTACTATATAAAACTGTGGTATAAATGTCTCCTCATTCTTCAGAGAAAATTATAATACTGCTATTGAGAAACTGAATGATATGTTTGGAATTAATCTAGAATCTTCTTTTGTGCCTAGGATTAAAAAACTACATAATGGTATTTTCATGTTAAGTCTATATTCTTTCAGTGCATTTGGTATCGATGTATTGTTTAATCTAGAATTTGTTGTCTTCAATTCTGGCTTTTTCTCGAATGACTATTTCTTCATGATTTCCATTCCTTCTCTTTTTGGGGGGAGTTATCCTTTTCTTGATATGAAAAGGAATTCTTTCTTGGACTGAATTTTCTTTTTTTTCTTTTTTTTTTGTTACCAGGGATCAAACTCAGGACGTTTCACTTGTGAGGCTGGTGGCAGAACCACTGAGCTTTCTTTTTTAAAAATTAGCTTTAATATCATATATTACACTCCCTTATATCTTTGCTGTATTTTTTGGGAGATGTAAATTTTAGATTTTAATGTATCATTGTTTGAAGTTTCTAATTTCTTGCCATTTCATTTTTTCTCTTATTTACTTAAACAGTCTTCTCCTCCTCTTCCGCTTCTTCTCTGGCACCTCTTTTCTATTTTTTTTCATGGATGTGAGGTGACTTTTTCTTTCTCTGTGGATAATAATCATAATGCATTAAAGAAGTTTATCTTTGTTCATAGCCTCAATTATTTCCAACTTTTTATTATTATTATTTCCTCGGTTTTGAAGGTCTCTGGTTTTTCTCAGTTGCCTAGAGATACCTTGTGGTTTGTTTGCATTTGAGACTGAGCCACTAAGAATCTATGCGGGCAAGGCTTGAAACCAGGATTAATGGCAGAGTGATGTAGTTGCACTGATTTGTTGGAGGATCACTTGAGTAAATTTCTAAGTTTTCTTTCTTAGATGAATCAGCTTTTTCAGAAAAGTAGCTTTTGATCTGCTAGAGGACTAAATCCTGGGCATAAGGCAAGCATTCTGTTTACCAAGTGAGAGAAGGAAGGATATGTAAGATGTGATATGTATGCAGTTTCAATATGGCATCCCAGGCCTTGCCTGGTGATCCCATTTTACTCTTTATAATGAAGAAATCTCTAGTCATCTGTTGGATGAGAAAGTGGGCTTACACATTATTGTTTAAAGAGACTCTCAACTTCTTAGAAACAACTGTACATTTAATTTCACTTACTGAGATATCAAGGGCCCAAAATGCCTCAGAATTCTGGAATTTCTGCAAATTGGTTTTCTTCTTGCCTTCCTCTACTTCTGCTTTAGTGTGTGTGTATGTGTGTGAAATACCACTTTCCCTCCTGCTTTCTGAATTTTAGAGTTTTTAAATTTCCTCTTCAGATATTCATTCTTGTGAGATTTTTATTTCCTTAAAATAGTTTTGTATTATAAAGATGGGAATACAGGGAGATCCAAGTGGAAGGATGAAATGCAGATATGACAAGGCAGACTTTTAGTGTCATTGTTTTAATTCCACCATTTCTAAACTTAAGTTACAATAAATTCCCACTAGAAATTTTGTTCTGATTCATAAATTTCTACCAGCTACATGTGATAGAGATTTCTTTCATTTCACGTACAATATGGTTAAGCTTAATTTTTTCATTTTCTTTTATTAAAAGTTTTCTCAGTTCCACTTTTCCCACACCTACCAGTGACCTAAGTAAATGCTCAAGTGTATATAATCTAGTCAAATAGTTAATAAAGATTAGAGAATAGTTTGTTTAAAGGATTTTGCTTTGTTGATTCCATAGACATGTTAGAGACTTTTTTTTAAAATGATTAGGATTTGAAATAGTAAACTTTTCTCCTCATGGTAGTATTTATAGATCATGAGAATGATCAGGATGGCTTCCTTGAGGAAGACTTCACATTAAGTTTTCTAGGAGAAAAAAAGTGATTTTCATTATTCTTAGCAGTTTTTGAATATTCAGAATGTCAGTTCTAACATCCCATCATTCTGTGATCTCCTCTGTATCCTTTGTCTTATTCTCAGTCTTTAGGCCCACCTTTTCATCTTTGCTTTCATTAGACAAAAAGGCATATGGCTCTCATCGTTTCTCTAATAAGGTTTCATAAATTAAGAGTCTTCTTAAAATTCAAGTTCTGTGGGATCCAGGATGTGATGTTTCATATAAAATAAAGCTTATAAACCGAGAACATAAAATTCTCTCATAATACAGAGAACCCTGAGTTGAGATAGCTACCTGAATCTCTCCAGGCAGAGTGCAATACAAGTAAAATATACTAAATTGATTGTAAGTGGTAAATTTTATATAAGAAAACTAAATAGCCCATTTGAACATTGGAGAATATACAGCTACTATAAAGAGTGAAGTGTATTTACATAGCCTGTAGTGGAAATCTCTCCAATATTCATTTTCTTTTGCTTAAATTTTTTATTGGTACATTTTAGGTATACAATATGTTTACATTTATCATTGAGTGCTTGTACCTATACATGATGTATTTTGATTCTTATTTTTTTCCCCATTTCCTATGCTCCCTTCAGCCCCTCCACCTATCTACAAAGACTTTGTTTCAATTTTTCCCTTTTCTCATAATTTTTCCTTTCCCTTCTTTGCTTTCCCCTTCCCCTCCCACTTCCCCTACCCCTTTGGACCTTTTCTTCCTATTTCAAATTATCAATTATTCATTTTAACCATTTTAATCCTCATTTACACTTTCAGTTTCTCACACCAGGGAAACTATTCTGTATTTACACCTGTGCTTCCTATTTATTTCACTGAAGAGTATGGCCTCAATACGCATCCATTTAGCTATAAATGTCTCTAGTTTCTCATTCTTTACGGCTGAGTAGTATTCCATTTTATAAAAAACTCACATCTTCTTTATCCAGTCTCCAGTTGATGGGCACTTGGGCTGTTTCCAAGCTTTAGCTGTTACAAACTGTGCCATTATGAACATGGGTGCACATATATCGCTGTGGTATGATTCTTTTAATTCTTTGGGTAAGATAATCATCAGAGGAATAGCTGGGTCAAATGGGACCTGTAGTCCTAGTTCTTTGAGGTATCTCCATACTGATTTACACAGTGCTTGCACCTGTCTACACTCCCACCAGCAGTGGAGCAGTGTTCCTTTTTCCCCACAGCCCTGCCAGCATTTGTTATTGGTTAATTTCATGATAGCAGCCATTCTTTCTGGAGTGAAGTGAAATCTCAGCATTGTTTTTATTTGCATCTCTCGAATGACCAGTGATGTTGAACATTTTTTCATGTATTTATTTGCTATTTCTACTTCTTTGTCTGAGAAATGTCTGTTCATTTCAGATGCCCATTTTTGGATTGAGTCTTTAAATTTGGGAGGTCTGATCTTTTTAAGTTCTTTATAGATTCAAGATAGTAGACCTTTGTCTGAGGGACAGCTGGTGAAAAATTTTTCCCACATTGTGGGTTGTCTCCTCACACTGCTGGTGGTTTCTCTTGTTGTGCTGAAGCTTTTTAGTAAGAAGAGATCCCACTTGTTGAGTGTTTGTGCTAGTTCATGGACAACTGAGGTTTTGTTCATAAAGTCTTTCCCTACACCAATGTCTTTAAGAGATCTACCTAAACTCTCTTCTAGCCAGTTCAGTGTTTCTGTTTTAATATTTAATCCATTTTGATTTTAGTTGAGTGCATGGTGAGAGATATAGGTCTAGTTTTAGTCTTTGACAAATTGAAACCCAATTTTTCCAGCACCATTTATTAAAGAGGCTATCTTTCCTCCAGTGAGGGTGTTTGGCTCCTTCATTGAGGATGAGGTGGCTGAGTGTGTCTGGAGTTTTTTCTGCATTTTCTAATCTGTTCCACTGGTCCTCAGGTCTGTTTCTTTGCCAGTACCATGATGTTTTGATTTTTTATCACAGTAGATTTGTAATATAGTTTCAAGTTGGAGGTTGTGATATTCCCTGACATGTCTCTGTTGCCTGGAATTGGTTTTGCTCTTCTGGGTCTCTTCTTGTTCCAAATGAAGTTTTGGATTTTTTTCTCAAGGTCCATGAAATATGCTGCTGGAATTTCAATTGGGATTGCATTGAATCTATATAGCAATTTTGGAAGTATGGCCATTTTCACTATGTTGATCCTTCCTACCCAGGAGCAAGGGATGTTTTTCCATTTTCTGATATCGCCTTCAATCTCATTTTTCAAAGTGCTATAGTTTTCAGAGAAGAGATCTCAAAGCATATCCTTAAGACTGGTAACAGGACCTATGTCCAGTAGGGGAGCTAAGTAGCTGGGAGGCAGGAAAGGGAGGAAACTCACTTTGCATATATTTTAGAGATTTTGAATTATGTATACATCTAGCATCTATTTTAAATATTTTAAAAGCAATGAAAACTAGCTCATACATATAAGTTCAGCACTCTGGCTGAAGCAGGCAGATCACAGGTTTGAGCCCAGCCTGAGCAATTTAGTGATTCTGCCTCAAAATAAAAAGTTAAAAAATGCTGAATATGTAGCTCATTACAAAGGCCTTGTACTAGCTCAAAACCCAGTACCATAAAAAGAAAAAGAGAAAAGAAAGAAAAGTCAGTATTTTTAATCTGGGGTAAGAAAAGCAAAGTTGCAACAGTGTAGGCATTGATGAGAATGTGAGGGTAGGATTGTAAAAAGAGTAGACTTTTATTGTGTCAAATGACTTGTGACTGTAGAATAAAACAGGCCCTATCTGCACTCCACTCTGGAAGTACAGGGTAATAACTGAGCCAAATAATTCAGAAGCTATTCCAAAATTTCCCCTTATTTAGTGGTAAAATACCTGAAATGTAGTCTACACTCTATGAATGTCATTTTCACCTAATTACTGCATTGAAGATTATAGTGACTTTCTAGAATAGTCTGCACTCATCTGCAACACTGGCTGTACACCAGGCTCTCCTGCAATGCCTTAAAAATATAGCATGATGTGGTCCCTCCCTGGAATTAAGAATTTGAATTTCCAGTGCTGGTGTCCAAAAACCACTAGATTGCAGTATTTAAGAGGCAGGTAGCAGGCAAGGAGAAGGGATTGGCTTCATACCAGAAAAGTTAAATGAAGAACATGAGGCACCTATTCTAAAATTAGACCCTTCTTTCAACACTTTGTTTCAGCTAGGGACTATGAATATTGTCTCTGAAGAGTTCAATATGTTTGTTTTTGGAACATTATTCTGAGAAAATAATTACAGCTACCATTTATTGAACACAGATTTTATTTCACTACTGTATTAGTATTTTAGAACTATTTACTTTAATTCTCATGACAACTCAATGAAGAAAGCACATCTGTTTTACAGATAAGCATCAGAACCTGAGGAAAGTAAGAGAACTACCCAAAGTAGCGAGAACAGTAGATTTATGTTTTAATTACTTTACTCAAGAGCCATTAAGTTCCACAGCAATGTGGGATCTGAGGATAGCTCAGACTCTGAAAAACTACTGGGGATATAATTTGGAGGCTCCAAGAGATCATATTGTCAGGAAACTGTGACCACGTATCTCATCCTCGGAGATGATCTTTGCCAGTCTTGAAGTCTTGAGATTCAATTCTTTATTGTTATTTAGACTCCAACTTGTGCTTATTCCTAAAGTACATGTTTTCCCATTCATAGTTTTCCTTACAGTGTTCTGCTAGCAAAGAGCTGAAAATATTTATTTTGGAAGTAAGCATATGAGACATTTACTTTGTTTTATTCTCTTTTTATTGGTACAGTGATACCTTAGATCATAATGCTATTGTTTGCGAACAATCTGTTTCGGAAACAGAAGCATTTGGCAAGATTTTGTTTTTGTTTGTGAACTCTGCATCTGGTGACAAATGTGACCATGGCCATCTTTCCCATAAGAACACAAATGTGGCCATCTTTTCCAGAATCTTGAAACAAGTTAAGTTTGTGAAGAGAGATACCACTGTATATGTTTCTGATACATAATAAGTACATGAATTTCAGGGAACTGGTACATATACATGTTGCATCTTGATCCTTTTTACCTGCCCTCCCTCTTTCCTCTCTTTCCTGTCTACTCCTATCTCCAGACCCCCTTCCCATCTCCATTTATTTGGGTCTTTATTTGTACTTTAGGCTTCTCATATAAGAGAAATCAAGTGGCATTTAACCTTTTGAGTCTCATTTATTTCACTTAGTGTTATGGTCTCAAGGTGCATCTAATTTCCTACAAATGACTCAAGTTTTAACCTTTCTCCTAGCAAAATAGCACTGTATTGTATACAAATAACACAGTTTTTAATTCATTCACCTGTCGATGGACATATAGGTTGCTTCTAAGATTTAGCTATGAGACATACATTTTGGAGAGCAAGTTTACAAATAGGACATGACATAGGATCAGGGTTTAGGGTTTCATCCTTTGACCCCTTGACTCACACTAGGAAAATTCTAGGATTAGTTACCTAGATAAATTGGGGTCCTGTCTACTCACTATCTCTAACATCCTTACCCTTCTGACCACCTGTCAAGATGTTCATGATTTTGGCCCTCAATCCTTTTCTGTCTTCCCATCTCAATATGCTCTGATCATCTCTCCTGACAGCTTCTTGATTCCAGGTCATCTGCCTTGTTCCATAGTTTATCTTAGTGTTTTGAAATTTAAGATTCAAAATATACTTTTTAACTTCCTTGATTCAACTGAAACTTGGATTTCCATTGATCACACCTATAACTCTTTAGGTTGATTTCCTTAAAAACTGCAGGATGGTCAATTCCACATATGAGTACTTTTTCTACCCTATATGTATGAAACTCGGTTCCTTTTGAAGCTCAGGCCTCCATTTACTTGCCTCATTGCTGTCATGCACATGCTCCTTGCCTTTCTAATCTAGTCATGAGATATTTAAAAACAGGTTTTTTCCCTCAATTTTTAATTCTGCTACATTATCTAAAACAGCTTCAATGTGGTTGACACATTCTGCACCCTAATTTCTAAATGCAAATGCCTTTGCCTTCTTATTTTGGAAGACAATAGTTTTTGTTTCATTTTATCTATCTTCCATTGGACTTTGTCATAAAGAATTGAATGAAACAATAAACTTAAATAATACTTTTGGTGATATACTTTTTGTGTCTATTTTTCTATCTGTTCCAATGGGAGGGTTAAAGCTACTGAAATTTTTTTTTTACCACTTTAGAGATCGCTGCCACTTTAAATTCATGATGTCTAACCCTAGTAATCAGGAATTCCTGTCTGTTTCCCTCAAACACCTTCGTCACATTCTCATCATGAAATACTTCAGATATTTCCCTCTCCTAAATCCTGACCCCTAAAACCTGGACCCATTTCATGAAAATGCAGAAACGGAAAACCACTGCCCACAGTGTTCTAATTTTAAGACCCGTTCTCCAGAAGCATCCCTCCTTACATCCATCCTTTCCTTTTACTACCTTATAATGAAAATGTATTCAAAGCTAATGTTTTCTACCTAATTCTGTTGTCCTCATCCGTGCTCTGGATTTCACCTCCTTCCACCAACCCAGGCATTCTAGTCTAAATTCGTTTACCTCCCTGCTGTATTTTCAACCTTTATTCTCTATTCTTTATCAATATGTAAACATATTTAATTCCTTTCCAAAAATCAATACCAAGCCAAAGCAAACATTTTCCTTGATGTTTTATACCTCTTTTATGGCTGTCTAATCTATTCCAGTATGAATGTTGTCTCCATCTTACCACTAAAACTGCTTTCCCAAATAATGAGTCTAACTTTTAAAGTGCTTCACTTCTGTTTTTATTTTATTTTAAAGATTCACATTTAAATAAAATTCTTTGACATCACTCCTATCTTTAAAAAATTTCATTTATTTAAAAAAATTTATTAGTGCATGTTTGCAATACATGCATTTTATCATCATCTTAGGGAGTTGATATTGCTGCTAACTTTATTCCAATCTCTCAGGCAGTGCTTCCCAGTCCTTTTTCTGGACACCTCTTTCTCTATCTTTTAAAAATGTTGGGTTCTTTTTGGTTTTTGTTTTGGCACTTACCCTCTTCCTTTAGCATACTGAGGCTTATGAGGGACCATTGCTTTTTTTAAAATTAATTTTCTCTGTACATTTTAGGTGCACAATATAATGACATTCATCATTGGAAATTTCTACGTTTAAATAATCTCTCTTGGTTATTTTCCACCCATTCTCCTACTTTTCCTTCAACCCCTCCATCCCTCCCTATTTACAAAGACTTTGTTTCCATTTTTTCATTTTCTCATATTAATTCCATTCCCTTCTTTCCTTTACCCTACCCCTCCCACTTCTCCTTTACATGTTTTCTTCCTATTTCACATTATCTATTATACCTTTTAGTCCTTATTTACACTTTGAGTTTCTCACACAAGAGAAACTATTCAGTATTTACATGTGTGTCCTATTTATTTCACTTAAGAGTATGGCCTCAATGTGCATCCATTTAGCTATAAATGTCTCTAATTTCTCATTCTTTATGGCTGAGTAGTACTCCATTTTATTTTTAAAAACCCCACATTTTCTTTATCCGGTCTCCAGTTGGTGGGCAATTGGGCTACTTCCAAGTTTTAGTTATTACAAATTGTGCTGCTATGAACATGGGTGCAAATATATCACTGTGATATGATTCTTTTAATTCTTTGGGGAAGATACCCAGCAGGGGAATAGCTGGGTCAAATGGAACTTCCAGTCCTAGTTCTTTGAGGTATCTCCATACTGATTTCCACAGTGGTTGCACCAGTCTACACTCCTACCAGCAGTGGAGCAGTGTTCCTCTTTCCCCACAGCCCTGCCAGCATTTGTTATTGGTTGATTTCATGATAGCAGCTATTCTTTCTGGTTTGAGGTGGAATCTCAGCATTGTTTTCATTTATTTCTCTCAAATGACCAATGATGTTGAACATTTTTTCATGTGTTTATCTGCTATTTCTACTTCATTTTCTGAGAAGTGTCTGTTCATTTCAGATGCCCCTTTTTGGATTGGGTCTTTAAATTAAGGAGGTCTGATCTTTTAAAATTCTTTATAGATTTGAGATAGTAGACCTTTGCCTGAGGAAAAACAGGTGAAGATTTTTTCCCACATTGTGGTTTGTCTATTCACTCTGTTGGTGGTTTCTCTCACTGTGCAGAAGCTTTTTAATAAAAAGAGATCCCACTTGTTGATTGTTTGTGCTAGTTCACGGGTAACTGAGGTTTTGTTCATAAAATCTTTTCCTACACCAATGTCTTCAAGAATTCTACCTAACCTCTGTTCCAGCCAGTACAGTTTTTCTGTTTTAATATTTAGATCTTTAATCCATTTTGATTTTAATTGAGCGCATGGTGAGAGATATAGGTCTAGTTTTAACCTTTGGCAAGTTGAAACCCAATATTTCCAGCACCATTTATTAAAGAGGCTATCTTTCCTCCAGTGAGGGTGTTTGGCTCCTTTGTTGAAGATGAGGAGGTTGAGTGTGTCTGGAGTTTTTTCTACATCTTCTAATCTGTTCCACTTGTTCTCAGTTCTGCTTCTTTGCCAGTACCATGCTGTTTTCATCATGATGACTTTGTAATATAGTTTCAAGTTGGGGGTTGTGATACCCTCTGCCATGTCTCTGTTGCCTTGAATTGCTTTTGCTATTCTGGTTCTCTTCCTGTTCCAAATGAATTTTTAGATTTTTTCTCTAGTTCTGTGAAGTATGCTGCTGGAATTTCAATTGGGATTGCATTGAATCCATATAGCAGTTTTGGAGGTATGGTCATTTTCACTATGTTGATTCTTCCTACCCAGGAGTAAGGGATGTCTTTCCATTTTCTGATATCATCTTCAATCTCTCTTTTCAGAGTGCTATACTTTTCAGAGAAGATGTCTTTGATTCCTTTTTTTTTTAAAAAAATCAACTTTTCAGCTTTAATTACAATTTCATAACAGTGCTTAACATTTTCTAGTCAAATTGACAAGCTCATGTTATTGGAGGCCATTCCTTCTTAGACTTATTTTGGTATTAAAAACAAATTTTAAATTAAATTAAATTTAAATTATAAACAAATTTTGTTGGCAAATTGGACTCTTATGCAGTCTTCTTTTGATGAGGAGCTTGGGATCTTTTAACTTTTACAATTTTCTTTCTGTTTTGCATTTTCCCTTTCTTTTTCTTTTTCTTTTGACTGACCTGCTTCTCCCACTGTTTCATCAATTCCTTCACTTTTGCTGAATCTGGGTTTAGACATATTTGATTTCCATTCCTCTTTGTATCAATGATTTCTGTTTTCTCACAGGAAGGGGTTGGGGCAAATTTTTTAAGGTCTTTTAAGGATTTGAGGGTGATTGTCTCAGTCCTGGTGTTGATGCAGGAACATCTTCTACTCCTCATTATCAGGGTATCTAGAATGCTCTGATTAGAACCACCCCACTGGAGAAGGTAGGCCCATCAAAGTCCATGTGCGAACACAGCACTAGTTCTGCAGGAAGTTCTAGAAAGCTGTCAACAGAACTGCTCATTAAAATCGTACTCACTGGTGATTCAGGGCTCATGTCAGATTCACTGCTCTGGCTCCTCCAGGGCCTAGAAGCAAAAGCCAGCTGCTTCTAGGGCAGCATCTCTTTGATTTCTTTTGTTAGGTTGATTCCTAGGTATTTCAGTTTCTGCAATGCTATTGTGAAAGGAATTGTATGCCCTATTTCTCTCTCAGTGAGTCTGTTGTTTATGTAGAGGAAAGCTATTGAGTTTTGTGTATTGGCCTTGTATCCAGCTACTTTACTGAATTTGGTTAATAAGTCTAGAAGAGTTTTGGTGGAGTTCTTGGGGTCTTCTATATAGAGTACCATGTCATCTGCAAATAATGACAATTTGACTTCTTCATTTCCTATCTTTATTCCTTTTATTTCTTTCTCTTGTCTAATTGTTGTGGCTAATGTTTCCAAAACTATATTGAACAGGAATGGTGATAGTAGACATTCTTGTCTTGTTTCTGATTTTAATGTGAAAGATTTCAGTTTTTGACCATTTAATATGATATTGGCTGTTGGGTTTGCATAGATGGATTTTATCAGATTGAGGTAGCGACCATCTATTCCAATTTTTTGTAGGATTTTTATCATAAATTGTGTTGGATTTTGTCAAATGCTTTTTCAGCATCTATTGAGACGATCACATGGTTTTTGTCCTTGGCTCTATTGATATAGTGTATTACATTGATTGATTTGCATATGTTGAACCATCCCTGCATCCCTGGGATGATCCCACTTGGTCAGGGTATATGATCTCCTTGATGATCTTCTGCATTCTATTTTCCAGTATCTTATTAAAAATTTTTGTATCTATGTTCATTAGTGAGATTGGCCTATGGTTCTATTTTTTGGTTCTGTCTTTCTATGAGGGACCATTGTTTAGACTGAGCTCCTACAGTTACCCTCAGAAGACCAGAGCAAACCAAATGGGTGGGTGCTGGGTGCCGAATGCTACTAATTAAAGTGGATTTTGAAACACAACTCTTCTAAAAAATAAATAAGAGGATCACAACAACCAATCAGAAGGAGCCCAATTTACCAGAACCAGTACCATAAGTAAGTATGCACAGTGTTAGCCCCAGAAGGAGAGTAAGTTTGAAATGGTGAGCCTGGTTGTGTTGCTTGTTTCCATTTTCTTCACCTCTTTCATGCCTAAAACACCAATTCCTCTACTCAGGTCCTTGAAACTTGCATTCCATTTTATAAATGTTCCCTGATTGTAGAATAGTTCACAATAGGCAATCAGATCTTTAAAGTAAACTTGATGAAACCTTGTTCTTAACATTGATTTAATTTTATGGCTTTAGGTTCCTGACTCCTGAATCTGTTACCTGTAATTCAGACCTCTATTCTGACTTCCAAATCCCTATATGCAGTAGTCTAGTGACCTCCCCCATAGGGGCCTTAAATATTTCAAAACATAAATGTTCAGTCGTTTCCCACTGCCACAGCTAAGCTTCCTATACTTCTTTTATTTCTAAAATTAATGAATGGCGTCCACAAATTATCCAGTTTTCAAAGTCACTAATGGTTGCTTCAAATTACATTCATTTCATGGTTTTAGAAATTCAGTGTCTGAAGCTGCTGTTAAAATAATTCTCTTCCTGTTGATTTGCACTGCCTGCCACTGTCCTGAACTGCAATCACCTCTCAGCTGGGCCATTCCACTAGATGCCAAGTAGATCTTTCTTCCAATATTCCTCCAATTAATTCTCTGGATTCTTCAAAAATTAAGTCTTGTAATGAGTTCTTTCCTAAGAAACACTCCTCAAATGGTTCACATATCCTTCTTATTTTATCAATATGTATCTTTAAACACTCTACCTCACTGCCTTGTTGCTTCTATCTACATACACACACTCATTTCATGCTTCATCTGTTTTGAGCTTACCATTGTTTTGTGTTCTCTGTTTAAAATTTTATTTATTGATTTAAATTTTTTTATGAGTACTTCTTTGAATTGCTTAGTGATTACATTCCTAGTGGGGAGTTGGTGCATAGACATAACACATCTTAAATTTTTTTCATCTCCTTCCCCTCTACTTCCTTATGTAGGTCCTCTTCCCTTTTGCAAAAGATCTATCTCTCCATGTCCCATTATCTACCTTTAATTTTGCTCATTTAATATTTACTCAGGAAAATTTCCATAATTCATCCCAATGCTTATTCTCTCAGGCACTACTTTGATTGACTAAATTTGGCTTTATCTCATACACTACTTTATCTGATACCTTCTCAGAATCTGTACCAATGATTTAATTTCAAATAGAGCCTGGATTTTCTTAACATCTTTGATTTCACATTCACTGTGACTGTCTCAGTAAATTATCTAGAATCGGGTAACTGAATCAGAAATGAATTTAATTTGGGACATGGGGTGTCTAAGATACCCTTATTTTATGTATGAATAAATTCAAAGCACAGTATAAAGGTTTGAAGTTTGATGAAGCCTTGGACTGGGATATATATGTGAAAACATTTCAGAATATAGATGAAAACAAAAGTCAGGGGAGGGGATAAAATTTCTCTAGTGTATAGAATCAGTAGAGCAGAGAGAACCAGGAAGAATATCAAGAATGATGAAGGTTAGTTAGCCCCACTCATTTAGAGCCTTAAAAAAACCCCCAGTATTATATAGATTATCTGTTCTCTGGGAGAATTACAGCTTTTCACAGTATGTTCATTTCTGGTATGGGAAAAATGCATTATTCTGCCCATCCTTGACAAAGAAATGAGATTAAAATTTACCAGGTCTTCACATGTTAAGTAGAATGGGACAAGGAGAGAAAAAAAATAGGTGGAGAATATTCATTTTAGATCAGGCAATCTGATTAAACTACTAATGAGTTCTTCTTGCTCAGCCTGAGAGTCTGTCTTGGGTCCTCATTTTCTTATAAATAAGTGTCTTGTGTAAGCCTTCTCTGGAAGCCAGGGAGTTATAGCTATGCTTTCAAAAAAATTCTTCTGCTGTTTAACATGGCCAGCACCAGGTTTTTTCTTTCCTTCCTTTCCTTCTTCCATCCAAGAATTTAATTATTTTAAGAAAAAGAACTTTCATGCAATATGCATTTCTATTTAGGACATGGAGAAGAAGTTCTAAATGAGACAGAATTCCCTCTGGAAGTACCAAGAACCAAAGGGTTACACGCCTAATCAGCCCGCTGCACACAGGCAGCCACCTGGTTCCACACTACAAAGACTCAGAGATCATCAGACCACCAGATCACGGTACTGAGTCCCGCTGATCCCGGCCCAGAGGTAGGGCTTTCTGAGCTGCTGTCCCACTGCTCCTGGTCCAGAGGAAGGGGCTTCCCAGTTACCATCCCTCCCGCTGCTGCCAGCCCAGAGGAAAGGGCTTTTGGGCCACCATTCCTATCGCTGCTCCCGGCCCCTGTCCCACCTCTCCCAGCTCAGAGGAGGTAATCCGTGCAGGCGCCAACAACACCCCCCACCAGATGAAATGAGAAAACACGTAAATAAGTCTCAAAACCAGACTTCCAGATCACCTACAGCAACCACAAAGGGAAATGAGATGGAACACTCTGATACTCAACCACCTGGAGCCACTGAACTGGCAACAAAAGGGGATCTGGAAAAAATGAAATCAGAAATAATTTCTCAGATAACAGGATAAATTGGGGCCCTAGGGCAAGACTTGATTAATGAATCTAGAGAGGAGTTCAGGAACATGATGGAATCCCAACATAAGAAACAAATGGAATCCATAAACCAGATGCAAATAGATTTCCAGGACATGAAAAACTCCATTGAAAGACTACACAGCAGAATGAGCCAATGTGAGGACAGAATTTCAGATATAGAAGATAAGATTGCAATTAGTGACCAGGAAAAGAAAAATGGCTTCAAAA
>NW_004624769.1:19207342-19231673 GCF_000247695.1 Heterocephalus glaber
TCTTTCTGTTACTAACTTCTGCTCTATCTTGTGGCGCTCAGGACAAGGGTCTTTATAATCTCCTGTGCCTCTGTATTGTGGGACCAGGTAGCAGAAAAGCCAGAAGGTAGGCGGCACACGGGGTGGGGGGGTGCAGGGACTGAGCATTGGAGGCACCCGCGTGGCTAAGTGGACCTCACCGTGCCGTGGGCGTGGCCCGGGACGGCCGCAGGAGCTTCAAGCTGCTTGTCTTGTCTCACCTTGCTGGTCACCGCAGCTTAGAGCCAGTATATATGTCTGATTAGTCTTATGTTATTCTTTGCATCTTCTAGCAGCTGCTGGATTGATTTCTCATAGTCCCTTACTATTTTAAAGAAATTTTTTTTTCCTGGTCATTAATTACAATCTCATCTCTTATATCTGAAATTCTGTCCTCACTTTGGTTCATTCTGCTGTATAAACTTTCAATGGAGTTTTTATTCTCCTGGAAATCTGTTTGCATCTGTTTTATGGATTCCACTTGTTTTCTATGTTGGGATTCCACCATGTTCCTCAGGTCCTCTACTTTTTTTTTTATCTGTGTCTTCTCTAGATTTAATAATCATGTCTTGGACTATGGACACAATCTCTGCTGTTATTTGAGAAATTATTTCTGATTCCATTTTTTCCAGATCCTCTTTCATTGCTACTTCAGGGAGTCCAAGTGGTTGAGTATCAGATTGTTCCATCTCATTTCCCTTTGGGGTTGCCTTAGGTGATCTGGAAGTCTGGTTTTGAAACTCATTTACATATCTTCTCATTTCAACAGATGCAGCCTGCTGTGCCTTTGTTGTGACAACTTTTTGCTCAACCAGTAGTCTTCAATTCTCAGCAATCCATTGAGCTGCCTTTTCTCTGCTGCTCACCAGTACACTAAATCCTGGGTTCAGAAAGGTTGCCTTTTGGATCCCTGAGCTGACCTGTTGTCTGGGCAGGCTTCTGGCTGGGGTCTGTGCACACTTGGCATGGTATCTGGTGTGCCACTGGCTAGGGCCCCTAATTAGCTCTTGTCTGGGGGGAGCACTTGGATGGGGGCTGTGCACTCCAGTTCCTGTTGTGTGAGCAAGCTTCTGGCTAGGGTCCTGTCCACTTACTGATGGCATTGTGGTGAACCTCTGGCTGTTGCTTGTGTGCTTGTGCAGCTCTTTTCCAAGAAGGCCCTTGGCTTGGGCCCCAGCCTCTGGGGTTGGGACCGAGCCCTGGCTGGGATCTGCTTGTAGCCATGCTGCTCTTGTCCACACTGCTGTTCCCCCAACTAAGGTGGTCTGGTGTGCCTTTATTGCAGAGATTTTCTTCACTTTTCTGGTGGGCTTTAATTTTCATCAAGGGGCCTCAGATAAGCCCTCTTTCTGTTGTTCACTTCTGTCTATTTTCTCAAGCTCAGATCAATGTACTTTATGACCCCTGCAACTCTGCAGTGTGGATCCAGGTAATGGCTCAGCACTGACCGGGGGTGGAGAGGGGCGTCTTCTGGCACCTGTGTGGCTCACCTCCTCGGTGCTCTGTGGGCGGGAGGTTCTCATCTTTAAAATGGACATCATGGTAACTATGACACTGGATTGTTGTGAGATATTTTATATAAATGTCTAGTATATGGCTGGCATAAAATAAATAATAGCTCTTATAAAAGTAAAATGTTTCTTCTTGTTTTTTAAAATGCAGACCTCTGCAATTCTCTTTATTCCCCCTTTCTTCTGCATCTTAAATCTTTGTCTTGCACCTGTCTTTCTATGCTTTCACATACACACGCACAGGCCTTTCTACTTCCAACCAAGTAGCCACTGTCCTCAGTTGATCTTGCTGATCCAAGGAAGCATCATCATCTTGAGAAGATGAGGCCTACTGTCTTCCTCTCTACCATGTCAAAAGCCATTGCTTCCAGTTTTTCTCCACTCTCTTTGAATTCTCCACAATTTATATTCTTGTCCAAAGCATCTCAGAAATTGCACTTTCCAAGACTTTTGACAAACTATTGCAAACCAAATAAAATGATTTCTTTCCTCTCTTGTGCCTCTTTAGTATCTGCAGAAGTGGAACACCTGCTACCTTCTGAGAGTAATCTTTCTTAAGGAATAAGTATTGCTCTTGGAGTTTGTGGTTACTCCAGACAATGTCAAATGTATTTCACTGCAATTACAATTTCTGTTGGAGTAGTTTTTGGCCAAGAAATGAACATGCATCTTGATATAGAGTATTATTAGACTTGAACTGTCTTTTCTTACATGACAGCTCCTCATATTAAATTATTTTTTAAAAATAAAAGCAGTAAGTTCATTATCCTTAAGAAATTATACAATACAGAAATGTACAAAGTTTTGGTGTTGTCTTAACTTTACCTCTTCTCCTAGCCCAATCATTTGGTCTCCATCTTTTAACTACAATACTCAGTTCAAGAAAGGGAAATGTGGAACTTGGCTTGGTAATAAAGCTGTTCTTCTTCCAGGTCAGTGGTGCTGCAGGCTGAAAGGCAGAATCTGGCTGGTCTCATCTTTATTTCTTCCCCTTGTACCCTTCTTCCTCTTTTAGTTAGCTCATGGGTGCTTTAAATGTGTGGCACAGGAAAGAGGGAAGACCAAGGTGGGAGAGGTGACATGAAAAAAGCTCTACAGTGCCCTCAACTGTCTTCAACCATTCTCTCTCCTGGACCAGCCCCAGGCTGCTAGTTCATGGACTATAAGAAATGCACAGATAGCATTCTGCTTGCCCTTAGAAGGCACCCCATTCTCACCAAGCCTAAGACCCGAGGCAGGTAGAACTGCCCTCCAAGGGGAATGAATGGGCTTGGCACCCCAGTGATGGTGCTCTCCAAAGGAGCGATGTTGCCGATACTGTTTTTCCTCCTACATGAACAACTTTTTCTTTACTTGACCAAGAGTCTGATAGTTGTGAAGATGGTTCTTAAAATCCCTTTCAAAATCTGTACATATGGATACAATATTTTACTGTACAAAGTCACTATGGTATGCAGCAAATACTTTATTTTTAAAACCTGTTATATTCATGTGCATATATTGAAGACTTTTTTTTATGTTAGTATATTCTTTTAATAAGAGGATACTGAGACTTAAAGATGTTAAAGATCTTGCTTAAGTAAACATAACTAGTCTAAGTTGTGAAACTAAGGTTTAACCTAGAAGCATTTTTTTTGTCAAATACTATTTCTATACATTATATATGCATTCCTTTCCTACACTAATATCTCCTGAATCTTCAAGAAAAGTCCTAAGCTCATAGGCAGTAGAACTTCAGCAAAAGTTTATAAAGAGTATATAATTTTTGTTTAAATGTTACCACATGTCCAGGACAGGACCATAGATGTTGACGAATTCACAGGAAATATGTGAATGCAGGTGCTTACCAGGTTGCTTCACCAGCAGACATGGGCAAAAGAAGAGGAAACAGATGTGGCACCTGCTTAAGAGGAGTTGTGGACCTCTTGACTATTCATTCTTTCGCTTAATTACTCAACATTATTAATTGAGCACTTTGTCATGGTAATAAACAAAGAAGACACAGTCTATTATTGAGCTATTCTTCCATGGGGAGAGATGAATACTTATAAGATAACTTTAGATTGTAACAAAATTAGGGATCTATATGTCAAGATAATACATAATATGTGACTGAGATATTAACGTGAGGGCTCTGTATAGTGATTTTAAGCTTATATCTGTACAAAGACATGAAGCCAACAAAGTGAAAAATCAAGAGAAGAATCTTTTCATCAAGAGAAGAGGGAGATTCTGTTTTGAGACTGGAAGGGACAGGCTACTCCAGCATTTGTTGCAAGGTGGGTTCAGGCCTGTGGTTGCAGATGGTCCATGGGTGGCCCTTGGGTTTGAGCCACAGAGGTGGTCACTGAATTGGCTTCTGTCACCGTTCTCTGTGGGCTCCACCTGGAAGTGCCTGAGGGGGTGGGTCTGTCAGCAGGTATCCTTTATCCAGTACAGGCACACACACAAGAGGTCACTCCGTCTACCCCAAACACCTGACTCAAACCTAAGCATAATCCCCATTCTTCTCTTTTATCTCACTTCATAATTCACAACAGTTGCCGGGCACATAGTGTACCTCCATGCTTCAGATTGAAATCTGACATTTAAAAGGGACAGAGGGACAGGTTTTCATTGATTGGCTTTTCTGTTCTACTTACTTATTTCTTTAGAAGTAGTGGTTTTGAAAAAACAAAGATTTTTTTTGAATATGATGTTCAGTACAGCTCTAAGATATATGCCCAAGATTGTTAGCCTCTGGAACCTTCTTCTAGATATTCAATTATATACTAATCTAAGTGTCTCTGTGAAAGGAATTTGCAGATATAAAGTTGATTCTAAAACAGGGAGATTTTCTGCATGGTCCTAACCAAATTTTATTTAGTAGATGAGAGTTTTCTCTGGGTTATCACAGAAAGAATGTCAGAAAAATATGCTCCAGCTAGCAGGGCCTATACCATGGGTCATGGGACAAGGAATGCAGGGAAGTTATAAGATTTAAGAACAATCATTGGCTTACAGGTAGTAGGAAAATGGGCCCTCCATACCACAGCTGTGCAGGAATGAGTCTTATCAATACCAGAGAACTTCAAAAAGGTCTTCAGCCCACAGGTGAGTGCTGTGGACCTGCCCAACACCTTGATTTCAGCAGAGTGATATCTGGAGTGAAAAATTCAACCACACTGTGCCCAGACTTTGGCCCTACTAAAAATGTGAGGGAATAGATTTGTACTCTTTTAAACTATTTGTAGTTGTAATTCATTGCTCAGAATTGGAAAACTAAAATACATGGAATATTTGCAGATTTTAATGGCTCTGATGGTGCATGGAAAACTATTCTAGCTTTCAAGGAGCTGTTTTGAAGACAAGTCAGACTCAGAAATAAGTCAGAGGGCCAAATGGTGATTTGAAGTCTCAGATGAAATCAAAGATGTGATGATCTGTGGACAGCATATGAAACACTTTCAGATTCATTCTTTATCTTCTTATGCAGTCATTGCCCCATGATGATATTGTGGTCAGTGTTGGATTGCACTTTCAGTGCTAGTTCCATAAGATTATATGGAGCTGAAAAACTCCTATCATCAGCCAAAGTAACACTGCAGCACACTGAATTCTTCATCTTTTGGGGGTGATGCTGGTATGAACAAATCTACTCTACTAACTGCCCATAAAAGCATGGCACATCTAACTATGTAAAGTATATACTACTTGACAATGGAAATAAATGATTGTTAGTGGTTTATGTATTTAATAATCATACTTTTAAAATTTAGAGTGTATTCTTTATTTTTCTAGAGTATATCCCTGTCTTATTAACAAAAGATTACTATAAAATAGCATTCTGTTAACCAATAGTACCCCATGAATCTCATTTTTACTGCATCTATTGATTGTATCAAGAGGCTGCATTGCATAATTGACCTAAACCATCTAGGTCTGTGTAAGTGCATTTTGTGGTGTTTGAACAATAATGAAATTACCTAGTAACACATTTCTCAGAATATATCCCCCTTGTTAAGGTATGCATGACAGTGCTTTTTAACCACAAATATTTGATTGTAAATAAGATCATTCTACCATAAATAATGTATTTTTTCTTAATGCTTATCCTCACAACAAACCCCCTTAGTAATAAGAACACATATATTATTGAAAGCACACTGCCTCTCAAGTTAAAAACTATTTAAACATCAACAACATTCGTGACATACTCCAAAAAGTTAACATTTAGCATCTAAAAGATAATAAAAAGATAATATATTAGCACAAACACAGATTGCTTGATAACACAGAATTATAAAACAGCAAATAAAATATTAAATCATTTTGAGTGAAGGCAAACCATTGAAAACTACCTATGACCCCTATCTTTATTAGCTGTGTGCATGTAGCTAGCACAAAGTGAAATGCTGTTTGGTAAAGATGTAGTTTATTTGATCATTGGAGAATACTAGTCTCAGATTAAAAAAAAAAACTATAGATTTCAACAGAACAATCAAATGCACATGTGGTGTCATCAGAGTGCTGAAATGTAAATGATATGTGTTACACCAGTGTTTATTTTTTTGGAAAATGAACAACACCTTTGAAGAGGTTTTTCCAAATGACTTTCAGTAGTAAGAGAATAAGAGGAAATGCTGGCTCCTGTTTTTGCCATCACAAACTGGTGGGTAGCAGTGAGGACATGCAACATGTCATCTGGGTAATGTTTGGCTGGGCCATGCTCACCTACGGACAAGGAAGTAGATCTGTAGCAATTACTAAGTGGACCAAGAAAGTGAGCAAAACCAAATAACTCAGACTTAAATGACTTCCAGAGTCATTTTTACTGTAGATTCGTTAGTTCTTGAACATAGCAGATATACTTCTTAAGAAACACACGTTTCAAAGTTAATAATAAAATAAAATAAAATATCTGGAGGGTATTTCTTCCATCACTAAGGACAACCTTTATACTAATGAATATTGATAATTCCCAGGACCTGAGCATATACTTAGCATTTATCCCCATTCTTGAATATGACATCTTAGAAGGCAAAATGCTAAATTTAAAGTTTTATTTAACCTAAACTTTAATTTTAGATATTTGAACTCATCCATTTTCTCTGACAGTGCACTTGTATGCTTTAGTATTGTAGTTTGCTGAAAAGTGCCTTGGGATGTGTTTACGTCAAAGGTGCTCTAGAAGTTTATTTGTATTGTACTCAAAGTAAATGCGTTCTCTCCAGATTGCAAGCACAATCAATAAGATGAATGAGTTTCTTGAACTCATTTAATGCCTTGCCTATAACAGTCTCATTACCAGGTCCCCATGTAACTTAGCAACTTTTCATCAGGGGTGGCCTCAGGTCTGAATAAGAAAGGAGAAAATACAGTCACCTGCCTTGGCATTTCATGTTATTCCTGATGCCCCTGGTAGGCTGTGATTGAAAGTAGGTCTTACTGCATGGCTCTCTTAAGATGCCTTTCCTAAAAACTCTGTTCTTGTGAAAAAGCACTTCTACATTATAGCTGAAAGACTTGACTATTAGAAAAAAGGAAACGCTGGGCTTGAAAATCTAGTTCCAAGCTAAACTTCAGGATTGCCCATGTATTTCCAAGCCAGTTAACTCTATTCCTCTTTCTATTTGGACATTTTGATGGAAAATAGTTTTGGCTGGCTTCCTGTTCTTTGTGTGTACAGCCCAAGGGATAATATCTTGACACAGGCAAAGAGGACACATAATTGAAAGAATAAACCCTGAGGTTCTGTGTTTAAGTTGCCAAAAAGAATGCATTAATTTTATTTAGTTCACTAGAATGATTTCCCCAGAAATTTCAACTTTCCTTGAATAAAAATTCAAGTTCAGATTTTCTCCTGACATGAAGAAAAATAATATGGATTTTAATATAACTTGTATGAAGGAGATGAACACTGGTCAACTGCATCTGGTTAAATCAGCTAGCCCTTGAGTACACACACAGGCTCCATTTAAATGGAACGATTATCTTGACTCCAGCCTTAAACTTGGCCAAAGCAGTCCCACTCCATCTTTTCTTATGCCAAGTTGGTGGAATAATCTTGACTGGGCTATGGTTCCTGGTCCACACATCCACAAGCTGATTGAGATTCACTTAATCTGCTTTCCATAGATGAGTTTTAGGGCCTACGTAATCGCCCTTAGAACTACGTGCAATTTTTTGTATTTATATGCAACTGTTGATTTTTCTACAAATTAGGGCCTTAGTTTTCATCCAGTTCTCAAAGATGGTAGCTGACTTTCAATGATTAACTATTTCATAATTTTAATGAAAGTAAACATCGGCATAAATATACTGTAGTATCAGATATCAGTTCTAGCCTTTTCTCTTTGTTCCTTGTCCTTAAATCCTTGTCCTCTACCCTTATCTACTTTCTTCACTCATTTATAGTAACACCTTACCCTGTGTTATTCCATACTTTGCCCCAAATTCATTTAATCACAGGGAAATTGTGTATATATATGAATGTATACAGATACATTTATAGATCTTTGGTCATTATTTAAACATTTGTATTGTACACACACTCTGCATTTTCTTTTTCTTATTCATAATCTTTTATGGAAATCTGACCCAGTAAGTTAATACAAGAAACAATTTTTTCAATTGAATGCTTTATATTTAAAGGATGAGTGTAACATTCTTTGCTCAATTACTTTCTTTATTGGTGGCAAATGTTATGGGAAACATTCTTAGAAAAGGCATTGCAGGAGAAAGAGCATGTCTTGAGTGTTAATAGCTACTGTCAGATGTAAAATAAATGGTACATTTCTATCAGCATATATGAGAGCATCCTTTCATTTCTCACAATTGGTTTAATACTCCTTTACAATTATTATGTGCCTGAGGTCTGCAGATTTTAAGTTTTAATTTAATTTGTATTTTCCAGTTACTAGTGGGTTTAAATATCTTGTAAATACCTACTAGGCATTTGAAGTTGCTTTTCTAGGATTTTCCTGTCCATGACCTTTGCTCATTTCCTTTGGTTTCCCTGCCTCTTTGATATTAATTTTAGAGTTTTTAAAAAATCTGTTTGTTAGAGAACTACAGACCAATCTCCCTAATGAACATAGATGCAAAAATCCTCAACAAGATACTGGCAAACAGAATACAGAGTGTCATCAAGAATATCATACACCCTGACCAAGTAGGATTTATCCCAGGAATGCAAGGATGGTTCAACATCCATAAATCAATAAATGTAATACACTACATTAACAGAGTCAAGGATAAAAGCCATATGACCATCTCAATAGATGCAGAAAAAGCATTTGACAAAATCCAACACCCATTCATGATAAAAATGCTACAGAAAATTGGAATAGAACGTCTTTATCTCAATCCGATTAAGGCTATCTATGAGAAACCAATAGCCAACATCATACTAAATGGTCAAAAACTGAAAACTTTCACACTAAAATCAGGAACAAGACAAGGATGGCCACTATCACCACTCCTGTTCAATATTGTTCTGGAAACATTAGCCATAGCAATTAGAGAAGAGAAAGAAATAAAAGGAATAAAGATAGGACAGGAAGGAGAGAAACTGTCATTATTTGCAGATGATATGGTACTTTACATAGAAGACCCAAAAAACTTATTCAAAAATCTTCTAGACCTAATTGACAGATTCAGTAGTGTAGCTGGATATAAGGTCAACACTCAAAAAACAATAGCCTTCTTATACGCAAATAGCAGACCCATTGAGAGAGAAATTTGGTAAATAATTCCTTTTACAATAGCATCTAAAAAAGTGAAATATCTAGGAATTAACCTAACAAAGGAAGCAAAAGACCTCTACACTGAAAACTACAGCACTCTGCAGAAGGAGATCGAAGAGGATATAAGAAAATAGAAAGATATCCCTTGTTCCTGGGTAGGAAGAACCAATATAGTGAAAATGGCCATACTCCAAAACTGCTATATAGATTCAATGCAATGCCAATTGAAATTCCAACAATATACTTCACAGAACTAGAGAAAACAATCCAAAAATTCATTTGGAAACAGATGAAACCTAGAATAGCAAAAGCAATTCTAAGCAACAGAGACATCGCTGGGTGTATCACAATCCCCAACTTGAAACTATACTACAAAGCTACTGATAAAAACAGCATGGTATTGGCAAAGAAACAGACCTGAAGATTAGTGGAATAGATTAGAAGATGCAGAAACAACTCCAGACATACTCAGCCACCTCATCTTTGACAAAGGAGCCAACCACCCTCATTGCAGAAAAGATAGCCTGAGAAACAGAAAGTGTAAATAAGGATGAAAATAATTAAAATGAATAATTGATAATTTGAAATAGGAAAAGGTCCAAAGGGGTAGGGGTGGTGGGAGGGGAAGGGGAAAGGGAAGAAGGAAAAGGGAAAATTATGAGAAGGAAAAAAAAAAGGAAACAAAGTCTATGTAAATAGGGAAGGGTGGTGGGGGTGAAGGGTGCATAGGTAATGGGGGAAAAACAAGAACTAGGACACATCATGTTCAGGTACAAACACCCAATGATAAATGTAAATGTACTGTATACCTAAAATGTACCAATTAATATATAAATAAATAAATAAATAAAGTTTATTTGTTTATTAAGCATTTATTTGTCAATAGAAAAAATATCAAAGTTATTTCAAGATATTCTGACATTTTATAGTAGCATTTGCTATGGTCGAAATTTTCAAAATCATAATTAAACATGTCTGTCTTTTACCAGGGTTTCTTAGTTGACAAGTCTTTCCTGACACTTAGATTGTTTTATAATAAACTTTAGAATACAACTCTTCTAGGCTTTACAGCTAATAACTGGAAAATGAAATTTGGATGGGAATACTTTCTACTATGTAACATAAAGGCTTAAATTGTTTTAAAAATATTTTTTCATTAAAGTGTTACAATGACTTGCAAAAAGTGTTATCTCAAATTTATTATAGTTATTAACAGTTTACTATGAATTTCTGTTACTGCTGTAATGAAAACAGTCAGCTTTGCTTTAGTCTTGCAGTGTCATTGGCAGAAGGGCAACTTCTAAGAACACTGTGGTGTCTTCTGTAGGATTTTGCCTTCTATTGTCAATAAAAATCTACTAAATATCATTGTCTTCCATGATCCTTCCCTGTGGTTTACCCATGCATGGATCTCAATGTTTGCATCCTCGAGGCTTCAGGAAATGCTTTTTTTGTGGGGGTGGGGAGTGGTTGTTGAGATAGAGTTTCACAATGCAGTTCAGGCTTGGCCTAGAACTCACTCTGTAGCCCAGGCTGGCCTTGAACTCATGGTGATCTTACTGCCTCAGCCTCCCAAGTGCTGGAATTACAAGTATGCACCACCGCACCTGGCTGGGAGTATAATTTTGAAAGTTTACTTAGTATCTTAGTTTTGCATTTGCATAGGAATGTTGTGTTTTAGAAAGAAACAATTGCATTCTCTCATGTGTAAACTACCACAGATTTTTACCCATCCAGTGTAATGCTCATAGCCTATTAATTCTTTTTTTACCAAACATTTTAAAAATTATATTATTTATCATCACATGTTTTGCTACTGCTATAGGTCTTTGTACCTATGTAGGAATTTCTGTACATTTGTATCTTCTGATAATAATTGAGATTATTTTCCTCCTAATACATGGCAACATATGCAATCTAATATGTAAAACTTGCTAAAAGCAATTGCTTGGAAAATTTTTCTTTAAATGGTAAACAGGAAAAAAAAATTGTAAACTTTGTTGCTGTCTTGATATATAAACAGATATTGAAAGTCTTATTTTCTGCCTCCTTTTTAGGGCTTAAAAAATAAAGATACAAGAAAGAAAGTTACAGAGGAAATAAAACACCTCACAAATGTAGTCACAAAGAAAATAAATAGAAGTGTCTTCCACCTAAGATATGCGAAGGGAAATGATTACTAATAACTTCTCTGAGAAGGTCAACGAGGATGGTGCGACATTAGAAGACCCCTGTTCCTCCAAAGGCTTAATCATTGGAGCAAACAGAGACTCTTTTTTTTTTTTTCCAACTCTAACACAGGGGAGGTTTAGGAAACCTCTGCAACCACAGGGGTAAATGCAAATATGATGCACTAGTATTTAATTCCCATCTTGTAATTCCTGAAGGTGCATTACATGCACTACATGGAGTCACAAATCAGTCTTTCTGGTATCATCACCATGCTTAGAGCTAATAGTTATTCTTCTCTGACCCAGGGGCCTGTAACTGTTTCCCAGAGTCCTCAGAGTCACCTAAAGGAGCATCATTGCCACTGTCACATCCCACCGAATGCCAAGACCTGTGCCAAGGTTTATCCATTTTCTCCATGGCCCTGTACATCCAAAGCCACTGTCCCTTGACTTTAGAGCTGTGATGGAATACTTCTTGTGGTGTAGATAGAAAGACTCTGCTCCGTTGGGTGTTATGCTGCAGTCTGGTGTGGACCCAGCACTGCTGGTGGTTAGAGTCCCATAGCATTTGTGAACAGGTGTCCTTGCCCTTGGCGTGCCATTTAGCTTTGGATTTTCTGTTGAAAGTAGCTTAAAAAATAAACTCTTCATTTGAACAATTAATGGTGTTAGGGGCACATTGGTCTCCATTCATACATGACATCAATTTTTCCTAGATGCATAGATACAAAATCCTATTTTTAAGGTGGTTTTCCCAGTTTTGTTTAATGCAGTTTTTCTCCTTGAAGCCACAGAATTGGCTGCTTTTAAATTGTATAACTAAGTAACTCTTCAAGAGGTTCCCCATAATAAAGGAACAGTGTGTCTCAATATTTTTTAACCTTTGTAGACAGAACATTGCTCTTGGTTTGAATTTTTTTCTTCTTCTAACTCTACTCAAGTTTCAAAGAATCTCAAAGTGACTTAGACTTCTTTCTCTCAGAATCTCCTTAAAGAATAGAAATTCTTGACCTTACCTGAGAATGTCCCTGTGCATATGGTTGTGAAAGGTCAATATCCCTCTTCATTCTCTTTTTTCTCAAAAAATTTTGAGGTATACTTGACAAACAAAAATCACATATATTGAATGTGTAAAATGTGATGTTTGGTATATAAACACATTATAAAATGATTACCAAAATCAAGCTTTGTCTATATGTGTAGTAAGAATAGAAAGATGCGATCTCTCAGTAAATTTCAAGTATATAACACTGTAATTTGGTCTCCAGAATTTATTTATCCAATGACTGCAAATGTATACCCTTTGACTAATACCTTCCCATTCTTACCCTACCCCACAGCCCCTGGCAATTGGCTTTCTACTCTGATTCTATGAGTCTTTCTATTTTAGATTCTATATGAAAGTGAGGTCATGTAATATTTATATTTATGTATCTGGATTATTTCACTTAACATAATGTCCCCTAGGTTCAGTTTCTCTTTAAGTGAGTTAATACATGGGAAAATATTTTGTGTCAGTCAGCTTCCCATTACTATCAAGGAATTGTTGAAATAATTATCTTATTGTGAGAAGCTGGCTCATAGATTTTGTAGTTTCAGCCCATGACCGATTGGCCCCCCTGTTTCAGACCTGTGGGGAGGCAGCATTTCACAGCAGGAGGATGTGGCAGAGCAAAGGGCTTATCTCATGGCCAGGAAACAAAAGAGAGAGAACAGGCTCTCCATGAGTCCCACAACATGCTCAGGAGGTGTGCCCTGAGTTCCCGAGGATGTCCATAGGACCCCTGCTCTGAAAGGTGCACAGCTCCTCGATGGTATCGCTCTGAGGTCTGGAGACTAAGCCTCTAACACATGGACCTTTAGGGAAACATCCACAATCCAAACTATAGCATACTTACTGCCTAGCAACAATCACCAGCTAATTATAGCTCAAGGAAGGATTTAAAATGTCACAAGAATGAGTTCACAGATTCTTTTTGCCTGAGTGATGCATGAATCAAGACCAAAGTTACCTAGATCATTCCAACCTAGGACAATAGGTTTCTTCTGACTCCCTGACACCATAAAGACAATAAAAATCTCATTAAAAGTCTTTTCACACTTATAATACTTGCCTGGAGTTTATAGAATGAACGAGTTGCAAATGATCAACAATCTGTGCTATTTTTGGCAACTAAGATCATTGTAATAACCAACTTACTGTAATTCTCTTGATATTCTTTCTTTCTTAAAAAAATTTATAAAACTAGATCCTTTGGACACCATGTTGGAGAACGTATTCTGGGTAACATTTCCTGATGGCTATCTTCACTTTGTCTCAAAAAACTCTATTTTCATAGTCAGTGTGCCTTAATTTTACTTGCCTTTCAAGTTGATGGAACTTATTATTCCCCTTGTGCCTCTGGCTGTATTTTAAGGGTCCCTATCAAATGCTACCACACATATGTGTGAGTTGACTATCTTTTTTAGAGAAACAGATCCATCTATAAAGTTTGGCTTTGGAAATGCAACAGGGGAAGCCAGTTATAATGTCCAAAGATCTCCATAGTCTCTGTGATGATCCACAGACTATTTGAGGGAATCTGCCACTTTGGGAGATAGACTTAGCTGGGAAGTTAGTATGTAATTTAGACACTAGGATCAGGCTGTCTATCCAGACAGTAAGTTCATGGGATCAAGACATTGGGTTGGGATATGACTTAGGACTCCAGGTTGTTGGGAGCATTTCTACATAAATTTTGGGGAAAAATCATTTCATAATTAAAGTAGGACTATAGCTGTCTGAGGCTCAATGTACCTTGCCCCTGAGCTGGCTATGGCATGAGGAAACAACTCCATTTTTCCTCCGGTCACAGTTGAGGCCTCTGGTTCCGTGAAGCTGTGGTCCTCAAAGGCAAGATTACATCAGCCAAAGACATCCTGGTTCTTTGAGAACAGAGTAGTAAAGCAAAAGAGAAATGTTCACCTGGGGAGGGACTAATTTCTTCTCAACTTTAAGTCATCCCATCCATTACTGTTAGAATGCTCTCTGTCCGGTCCTTCTCAAAGAACCTCATGACTTAAGATCCTCATCAGCTCCTCATTATGCTAGAATCACCTCTGCCCCCTAGGTCACCAGATACTCCCTCCATTTATTGTGTGTACCCAATAAATGATGGCTAGCTTGGAGAGTTTGTCTTTGCCCACTCTGAGGCACTGACTTCCCAGCCCTCCATATACTTTGAAATTACACAAGTCTTTACTGTCTTTGTTTCTCTTTACCCCTTGCCATTCCCCTTTCTAGGTAGTCGGAGGAGTGATTGGCCGCTGATACCAAGTCTAGCAATGGATATAATTTTGCAATAAGGATAAAGGTCCTAGAGACCTTTTCCTTTGTACTTGGTCATCTCTAGATGAAAATATAGAAGAATGCAAAGTCTTGCAGACTGGTTCAAATATCTGCCCTACCTCTTCCTTGATGTCTGATCTTATGTATGGTGTCTAATTTATTTCTTCATCCATAAAGAAGAGATATTAATAGTGACTATTTTGGAGGATTGCAGTAAAAATGAAATATATGTTATATATGTAATATGCAGGAGAACAGTGCATGGCCTATTGTAAATACAGTGTTAACATTTGTTAATATGTTAGCTATTGTACAGAATTGCAGAGTTGAGACAAGGTGGGCAAGAGAGCTCCCCAATACTGGTTATAAGGTTAAATTTCTGCATTGGAAAGAGAAGCAGGGAACTCATGCATCACTGCAGTTGGGGAAGGCAAAGTTCACTGTGGGGACCCAGTTAACGGGACATTTTCCACACTATTCATGTTTACCTGAGTGGATTATTATAAGCTTTTGTTATGTGAGTCAAGATCCTCTCAGTGAGAATTTCCTGCACCCTGTCTGAAACTTCCACTGGCCATGCCCCTACCTCTTGCAGTTCAGATGTCTTATGTCTGCTTTAATAATGCTCTTCCTGATACCTAATATATACTTCATCTATTTGGCAAGTTTATTTTCTGAATGTACACTCCACAAGAACAGGAATTTTCATTTGTTCTGTTCATAATTTGTCCCTGTTATTACCAGTATCTATAATCAACTTTGGCACATAATAGTTGCTCAGTGTGTTTTAGTTGACTGAATCACCTATAAAATGAATTATGTCAGTGGTTCAACTCATCCTAGGGGCATATCTAGGTACTTCTCTGGAAAGATGCACTATTCTCAAGAGAGAGGTCATACATATCAACTGAGAGAGGCAGTCTTTTTTCATAGTGTACTGTCTTAGTCACTTTCCTCATAGCCGGAGCACAGTACGCTACACCCACAATTTAAAGGAGGAGAGGATTATTTTAACTCATTTTTCAGTCCACAGTTGGCTGGATTCAGGGCAGAACAGGTATGATGGAAGGACCCAGAGGAGCAAGCAGAGAGAAAAAGGAGGAGCTGAGGAGGGATATACAACTTTCCAGGTCCCACAGCCTGCAAACCATGCCTCACCTCCAACCAGACCCTGTCTGCTGATCTCCTGGATGGATGAGCTCACTGATGGGTACAGCTCCCTCATGACTGAGCCACCTTCCAATTGCCCTGACTCTGAGCACATGAAAGTTTTGGGGGACATTTTAGATCTAGGTCATAACATGTAATGTATTTCTGCTTATCTCTCCTCACCCAGAATTAAGTTATCTGGTTCTTGCAGCCATAACCAAAGATTTGGGGTATTCGGTCAGACACATGTTGTCTGTACCATATTGAATCTGAAATGTTAAGCCTTCAAGTCTAAACTGAAAAATGATGGTGGGCTCTCACAGGAAAATGGAACATCCTATTGAACAAATTAAGTCAGTCTTGCTGCTTAGCCACATAGATGCCAAAAATATCTTCTTTAGAAAACATGTACTTTCTCCTTTAGAGTCTAAGCCTTCTGAAGATAAGGATAACATATACTCCATTGTAACTCCAGCTCCTAGAATAATTCAGTGCCTATCACATGGTATGTGATTACAGTTATTTAATTTACTAATATATAAATTTTAATGAATAATCCAATTTAGCTCGTATGTGGAAGAGAGAAATGTTTTGGCATGAAATCAGTAAATGTGTTGGCTTGGAAATTACAAAGAAAACATTTTGAACAAATTGTAAAAAGTTGACTAAATTCTTAAATCTCTTCAAAACTTTTACAGAGGTGTATGTGATTTAAATGAACCATAAAGTTATGGTTTGCAAATTAGGATGGAAAACACATTTTATTTCTGTACCTTAAATGAATTCCAAAAGTAAGTGACCTGAAGTATACAAAATTATTATTTTTATTACATAAATGGTATTTTAAAGAATTCATTAGTTTGTTTTATTTATCTCTAAAGTACTACTAATTTTTATTTTATCTGCAGAGTATGAAAGTGATATAAATTTCCAAGTTGAAAAACGCTATTAAAACTAGCTTATAGTACATTTAAGCTTTATTTCTCTAATGATATATGCAATTGCAGAAATTTTGCTCTAACATCTCTTCAGGTTTTTAATAAAATTTGTTCTGTTTGTTTTGCTTTCAATACAGACTTTACTTTTTTTAAAGTTATAACAGAGTTAATTTTTCTTTCCATATAGTTCATATTAAATTTTGATGAATTTCTATGTAACTCATATATTATTAATTCCTGGGTTGGTATAGCTAATAAATACTTTAGGTCAAACATTTTATAGAATACACTTATTCCAAGTAAATAACTCAGTAGGAGGCTCATTTCTGCATATTTCTTTGCTGCTTGGTTATCATCTAGTGTGACGAATGCCCTTTCAAAAATTAACAACATTGAATATTTAAAGTCTTAGGCAAGGTAATACAAAATTAGTTTGAAACACAGTTTTGAATATTTAATGAAGCATTAGTGAAGAAACTAGCCAACCAAATAAAAAACTTTCCATTTTTAATTTTGACAGTTCACAAATCAAAAGAAAAAAAAAAACTAAAAAGAAACAACTCATTTTCAATTGCTACAGTCTTTTCATTGAACTGCTATGGTTAGAAATCTTCCAGTAATTTCATTACAAACATTGTTTCCAGACAGATTCTATTTGGCAATAAAAATTAATTCTGATTTAAGACTGTCTTATGTTGCCATAATTGACCACAAAATTATAGTTCCCCATCCACATGACTCTAGAGAATACTGCCCACATTCTCATTTTTTTTTTCCTTCAGCAATATAGTGGACAGGTAATTGAAGAGATTTTAAAAAAAATTTCCTTTCTTTGCCCCTATGTAAAATATTTAATCAGTGATATCATTTTCTCCCTCTGGTCACATATACATACATATTTAGTATACTTTCTTAAAGAACATAATGACCTGACAATAATTACTTTACTGTATAAATCTTATTCGTATAAATGAATTCAAAGCATTAATATAATTCACAATAAGAGGATTTTTATCCTCTTATTTTGTATACCTGTGAAATATCACTTTAGATATTTCTAATATAAATAGTTATCATAAGTTTATTTAATACTCACAAAACAGTTTTGGATGGGGGAGTCATTCTTCTATATATTCGCCTAGTTTGTAATAAACTATTATCTTTAACACTTGGCTTTAACGATTGTCATAATTGCTTTCATTTTTGGTATCTTGGAAAGGAAAAGAGTTTGCGGGGGAGTTTTAGGGACAAGGCCTAGAAGTGGGACATGTTATTTCCCCTCAGATTTTATTGATCTGAGCACTTAATTGCAAGAGAGTCTGGGAAACGTAGTCTAGTCTCTTTTATAGCAAGAAAGTAAAAACATGGCTTTTGGAGAACAATTATTAACCTCTGCTACAAGTGTGATTGACTCACAGATTTGAAGACCAATTTGTATTTCTTTATTTGAAGTTTTAACATAAAATAAAAGCAGCAGTATTTCCTGTTTATTTTCTGTAAATCATCTAACTTTGGCAAATGGATTTCTAAATCAAAGTTAGACAAGGTGAAATTAGAGATCAGTTTAAATATCCTATGCATTTATTTGAAAATGTATACAAATTAATCTTTTCACTAGAAATATTGATTTAAAAACTTAAAGTTACCAGGGCTGGGGATTTAGCTCAGTGGTTTCACCACCTGCTTCACAAGCACAAGGACCCGAGTTCAATCCCTGGTACCAACCCCCCCCCAAAAAACCCAAAAAAAGCCCCTTAAAGTTACCATGATTGAATATGTATCTATGAGAAAATAAATACTCTAGAATTTGTTTTACCAGGCTTTCCAATACTAATCACTTTCTAATTGATTTGAGCCAATTACAAGAATTCGTAGTGTACTGCTGCTTTTCATGCTCAACCTTTTGAAGATCAAAGTCTTTGCTTCACTCTATAGCCTTTTAAATTAAACAGAATCATGGGCATGTATGAAATTGTACAATAAGCCCTAATTATTAAAGTGAAGCCAATAAGGTAACTATCCCTTTTTAAAAAATGTCACAGATGATTATAATAGGATTGTGTCATGTAGATCTTATCATGAAGGATATCTCCAATGACCTTCATAATGTAAATCCGTAGTTTTAGTAAATACATTAAGACCACAGAGAGACCTTGGAAAATTTAGAAGCTGTTTTATTTGCTTCAGGCCCTGAATGTCACCATGATTTATTAACCTCTTTTTTTCACATTAATGAGTGACTGTATATATTAGAAATAGGGACCATGATGAAGATCAGGAGATTATGGTATACTAAAGGAACACATATATAAGACCATCATTTTCCACTATGGCAGTAGAATGAATTTATAGCAAAGAGAACTCTGGGGAGGTGCACTGTATAGCCTTAGCAGTGCAAATAAAATGGAAATGTGATTATATATGTTGGTGAGGATGACACCTAACTTTACCTGAAAATTATTTAAGTCCTAGATCTGTGCATACCTTTATAAACTTACCCATCTAGCAACTACCTACTGACTCTGGTAAAAGTTTGATATTCACCACAGACAGAACTGTTTTAAAATTTTAAAATTATAATTCCTAAGTAAAATCATAGTAGCCATTACTATTCTTTTAAAGCTCTGACATGAGTCTTATTTCTCTCCCTAAGCACACATAAGGTATGCAGAGAATTATCCACAATTTTCAATTCTATTCATCTAGTCACCAGAAATAGCAATAAAGATTCAGAAGGGCTTAGTGGTAGAACTACTGGAGAACATAAATAAGCTGTTTATAGGAGTAACATTATCTGTATTATTTTTAATATCTTGGGATAGTAGTCAATGAAGATGTAAGGTTGCTTCCTATTCTTTTTGCCTTCCTCTCCGTAGGGTATTACTTTTTTTTTTTTTTTTTGGTACTGGGGATCAAACTCAGGACCTTGTGCTTGCGAGGCAGGCAGCAGAACCACTGAGCTAAATCCCCAGCCATCTGTAGGGTATTACTAACCACATTCTAGCCACCATCTCACATTCCACAATTTCTTTTGCTACCACACCTCAGTAAAAGCTATTCACCCTATCCCTCATAGCTTGATACTCATTAAAGTCCCAAGTTTTTAGTGTCCCAGAGCAACTCCACTAGAAGGGCCAGTAAAAAAGGATGGATAACCGGTAAAAAGAATCAGTATGGCAAGCAGACCATGTTGTGCCTAGTATTAGATGGACTTCTATGAAGACCCCTTGAGATTTACCTCCTGATATTTGTGCCTGTGTAATCCTATCTTCTTGAGAGAAGACTGAAACTAGTAATTTGATTCTAATCAATACAAGATAGCAAAATACATGATATGTTACTTATTTATTATGTTATAAAATCTGTGATTTTCAATTTGCTGGCAGGCTTTTTCCATTGCATTCTTGGCTTCTGCACTTTGATGAAGAAAGTTGCCACATAGGAAAAACCTGTATGGCAAGGAATTAAGGGCAGCCTTCAGCCAAAAGCCCACAGAAATGGAATATTGCCAAAAAGCTCTCAGCAAGCTTACAGGAGAATGCTTTACTATATAGTCTTCAGATGAAACCACAACCCTTGTGTTGCCATTTTAACTGCAGCCTTGTGAAAGACCAGCAAACAGAGGACTTAGCTAAGCCATGTTCTTAACACCTGAAACACAGAGCTTGTGGCATAATAAATGTTTTAAGCAGCTATATTTTGATGTGATTCATTATTCAGCAAAGGATAAGGGATGCATGTTTTGCTACTTATACGCAGCGGCATACTGCTCTTACTTGGGAGTGATCTACTCAAAGCAGGAGCTACACCTTCTGATTTTGATACAGTTATTGTCCGACAATAAATGCATATTAGGTATATGAATGAAAAAGCAGTTGAGCATATAAAACTTCTAGTCTCCTGTGTTGTGTTGTGCAGCCAAGAAAAAAAGTGCATACTTGGAATCTCCCTTTGCTTGGTGGGGTGGAAGGTGGAGGGAGCAGAAAGGTTGGCGATGCAATTTTAGTAGCAAGGGCACACAGGTATCATGCCGCTTTACATGTCTTTATATCAGGTCTCATCAGCAACCTCTACTAGATCCTCACAGAAGTTATCCTGCATCTTCATATCATTAGAAAACTTTTTCACACACGGATATTCTTTATCTCTATTTTTTATAAACTTGACTTTCTTTTCCAGATCACTATGTTTTACATTTCAGAACCAAGTTATGTGATTATATATATCAATGTTTATTACCTAATTATACATTAATTACAAGGTTTTACTCTTCTGTTGATGTTTTATATCTTGCATTAAAGCAAAAGAAGAATTATAAACACCCAAAATAAATTTGCAAGTATAAAAACTGGACTATGTTTGTGCTACTTTTTGTTTTTTATTAAGCAGTTAAATTCTAAAGCCCACCATGCTGATTTTAATAGCATACCCAAATTGATTATAATGAATAATAATGACAAAAATCAATTGGAAAGCTTTAGGGCTTGTCAAACAATGGAATCTCTTCATATTTTGAAATAAGGACATGGAAGAATGAAACAAATTCAAATGGATTTATTTGCTTCCACACAATGAATATGAATTAGAAAAATGTGGAGGTGGAGAAATGGCACTTGCTGCCTCTGCCTGAGATTAATGTTTATTTGCTGATAATCACTTTGTTGTAAAGCATGTGTCTGCATGGATACTCCTATTTTCATGCAAGGTCTTGATGTACTGGCTTTGAAAGAATCTCAGGGCTTCTATCTTTCCGTGACACTTTGCAGTTATTTTGAAATATGTGATAAAGAAAAATAAATAGGTAGAATGTAAGAGCAAAATATCCAATAATTATCAGGAATAAAGACATTTAAATATTTCTTACTGTAGTTATCATCTAGAATGGTCCATATTTTCATGAAGTTTAAAAAAATATAATTTCAGCTTATTACCTATAGTCTATCCACCTAAAACAGATTTTTATTTTGAACATAGTGGTTTTTCTCTATGCATAGAAGTGGAATAATGCTTGAATTACTGCAATTTATTATACATAATGGTTATTAGCACATTATATGAATATAACAGAGAAGAGGTCTGTATTGGTCTTTTTCTTATAGATTTAACTTGGATATAACAAGCTTTGAAGAAAAAGAGGTTTGCCAATTATTTCCCTCATTGAAATTAAACATTTTAAATTCTAATACTTAATGCAATGAAAATTGCATAATAGTACAAATCTTCATTATTCACCAGACAGAATTTGTAGAGGAGAATAATACATCCCTTGAAAAAGTAATTATTTAAAAAGGATTAGTGCAGATTTTGTCACTAAATTGGAAGCAGTATCAGAACTAACTCATATGATTGAAGTATTATGTGATACTTCATGTTAAATAAAATGATACTTATGAAATGCTTAAAACAATGCCAGCAAGGACTTGCTTAACTTTGGGTTCTACTCTATGGCAGAGAGGCCTCACTTTACCATGCTTCACTCAGATTTATAAAGGTGTATCTCTGTAATTCATCTGATCTTTTTATGAATCCCTGTATACATTTTGTAGGGCTTTTAGAGCACAATAGCATAAACTAGATGCCTTAAAACATCAGAAATCTATTCTCTCACAGTTAAAAGTGAGTAGAAGTTTACAATAAAGGTGTCAGTAGGGCCATTCTTCTGCTAAGACTTGGGATTGAAGGCTTCTTTGTCTCTTTTTAGCTTCTGTCGGGAGATGTCAGTCCTTGGTGTTTCTTGGCTTGAAGCTGTGCCTCTGTTGTCTGCCTCTGTCATCACATGGGGTTATCTGTGTGATTCTGTTTCCTTAGAGGGTCACCAACCATGTTGGCTGAGGGCCCAGTGTGCTCCAGTATGACCTCATTTTAGCTACAGCTGCATCAACCCTATTTTCAAATGAACTTTCATTATGATCCACTGAAATGTAGGATTTCAGCATATTTCAGGGGGAGACATAACTCAACCCCTATTAGCCCCAATATGCTAAAATTTAAAAAATACATACAATAAGTATAAAATATTTTGTCATAATAAGGAAAATGTAACCTTTGGAAATAATGAAAACACTTAGGCAAAAGAGCTCATTTTCTTTGGACAACTGAGTAGTCTCTCAGGCACTGTCTTTTACCTTCTGCTCTTTTAAATAAGGTACTGAGTATATGGTAATGTGTGTTAATGAGGGAGGGTATTATCAGAGCTGAGTTATGTCTCAGACTCTTCATTGGTTTCTGTCGCACAGTGATTGGCCTGGATCATCACTTAGATTCAAATAAATGAGCCACACGTGGATTTCTTTGGTATGTGTCTTAGTTGCTTCCTCATGCCTGGGACAAAATATTTATTTTGTCTCATGCTTTTTACAGGTTTCAGTCAACAGTAGACTGGTTCCAAGGCAGGGCAGCATGGCAGAGAGAAATAGTCCCTGGAATGTCAGATGTCAGGCAGAAAGCAGCACAGGGCTCAAGGAAGTAGGTGGGATATACCCATCTCCAGGCCACACCCTTGGTGACCCACCTCTTCTCATCAGGTTTCCCTTCCCAACATCACAGCCAGCTATAAGCCCGTCAGTAGGCTAATCCAGTATCAAACACCCATGATCCAGTCACCCCTCAAAAGCCACACCTATGAACATGAGACTTTGAGGGGAGAACATCTAGATAAAGTCATCACAGTAATTTAAGGGGTATGTGATACATACATGACATTAAGAATTCACCATTCACCATGCTGTATAGTCATCAGCACTATATACAGGGGCACTTCTCTTCCACGATTCTGGAAAAGATGACCATGTTCATGTTCATGTGGGAAAGATGGCCATGATTGTGTTCATCACCGGATGCAGAGTTCACAAAAAACCACAAAATTTTGCCTAACACTTCAGTATGTGAATCAAACTGTTTGCAAACAAAAGCGTTTGTAGACAGAGTTGGAACTGTAATTCAAGAACATTTTCAACACCCTAAATGAAAATCTTACACCCATTAGGCTTACTACCATTTCCCTTTTGCTCCAAAACCCCAAAACCACCAATCTGATTTAAGTCTACTGATTTACATATTTTGTACATTTCAAATAAATGGAGTCATGTCATGTTTCCTTTGTGTCTAAGTTCTTTCACTTAGCACAGTGTTTTCAAGGTTTGCAGTGTTGTAATACATATATTACTCTATTCTTCTTCTTTTTTGTACTAAATTCTTTTATTGGTACATTATAGGTATACAGCACAATTACATTTCTTATTGGGAATTGTACCTTTACATAATGCATCTTGGTTCTTATTTTTTCCCCACTCCTAGCCCTCCCTTCACCCCCTCCACCCTTCCCTATTTATAAAGAATTTATTTCAATTTTTTCCATTTTTCATCATTTTTTCCTTTCCCTTCTTTCCTTTCCCCTGCCCCTCCCACTACACCTACCCCTTTGGACCTTTTCTTCCTATTTTACATTATCGATTATTCATTCTAATCATTGGTACATTTTAGGTATACA
>NW_004624769.1:19264795-19278431 GCF_000247695.1 Heterocephalus glaber
TATTTCTGATTTCATTTTTTTCCAGATCCCCTTTTGTTGCCAGTTCAGTGGGTCCAGGTGGTTGAGTATCAGAGTGTTCCATCTTATTTCCCTTTGGGGTTGCTGTCGGTGATCTGGAATTCTGGTTTTGAGACTTATTTATGTGTTTTCTCATTTTGACTGGGGGGTGCTGTTGACACCTGCATTGATTACCTCCTCTGTGCTGGGAGAGGTGGGACAGGGGCTGGGAGCAGCGGTAGGGATGGTGGACCAAAATCCCTTTCCTGTGGGCTGGGAGCAGCAGGAGGGATGGTGGCTGGGAAGCCCCTTCCTCTGGACCAGGAGTGGCAGGACTCATTACTGTGGTTTGGTAGTGTTGTGTCCTCTGCGTCTTTGTAGTGTGAAACCAGGTGGCTGTACAGAGAAGCAGGGGCTGTTGTCTAGTGGATTGTTACCAGGGCGTGGGATGATTCAGTGTGTTCTGCGAGACTCGTGTCCTTGGTAGGGCGTGTGCAGACCTGCCTTCATCAGTCATATTATTAATCATGATTTCAACTTGCTCTACTTTAGGGTTTAACTGAGTTTTTGTAGTTGTTTCTAGCTGTAAATTAGGAAAGTGGGAGCATCAGCACAATGAAAAAGCAAACAAAATTCACTGACTTTTCATGTTTGCCTGTACAGTTCCAAATATATTTTTAAAACTGAAATATTCAAATTTTTCCTAAAATTTTTTCCAGCATAATTTTAAAATTTCTGTTATCAAAAAGCAGTTTGAAAAACATTTTCAGGGTAAGACTCATTCTAGCTGTATATCTATTATTTATTAGAAGGATATTAAAGAAGTTTGTATTTAAGAATGTATTCTCTAGCATATGAATAAACAAGTGATATGACTTTTAAAAGGACTAATTTATTTCATTTGTAAATTAATTGTTACATGAAAGGTTTACTTAAATGTGATAATGTCAATGTAATAATTTTAAATCCATTTAATTATTAAACTCTTACAGGAAGACTTTAATTTTGATTTATAACATTCAGTATGGTTTTGAATTTATATTAGTTTGTCAATCTCAGAACTACCATAAAATTAAATACAAACATTGAGAACGCTTTTGTCACAAAGGAAAAAAAAGTAAAAAATGTTTCTGTGTGCTTTCCGTGGCTAAATGAAACAAATGTAGAACTGGGACTGACAATGTTTAGTACAGGTGAATAAATATCAAACAGTTGCATTTCTCTTATATTTTCCATTCTCCTTTACTCAAGACTAGTGGAATTGCAGTTATTTGATTGTGATTTGTTTGTAAAGTACTTTCTCAAAGGAAATAAATTTGATTGACTTTTTCGTTTTATGTTTTAACCTATTGTTCACCATGGTCTGTCTTCTGTAGCTCATGACATGTCCTTCCAAGGTCCCAAAGCAGGATTCCTGGGAGAAAGGCAAATCAAAGAAGATAGATACTAATATTCATATTTACAAATTGGTTAAATTCCCCCTAGGAGAAAGGGAGATATACAAGTCTTCAACAGTGGGGAGCAGTGTACAAACAGTATAGGTAGCAATCATATTCCTACTACAGTTTGAAATCTAAAAGCCACTATAGAATTCTAGTCACTTTAAGGGTAAGATTTCCCACATAATATAATAAAATGAGGCATAACATAACAGCAAACACAACATAACACAACATATCAATCTATGTTCCATGTAATAGCCAAAGAAAATAAAAGACTTTATAATACCCCAAAGGACTTAGGATATAGCACACAGACACACACACACACACACACACACACACGAACAGCACAACACATACAATTCTTCTTGCAAATATGAAATAATTCAATATTACTAAAATTTTCAAATTGCCAATAATCCCTTAAATTTAGTTATTTTAGATATTATACTGAAATCTTATTGAATGATATAACTACATTACCTAATATTGTCAAATAAGGAAATATTTGACTATGTCAGAGAATTTTTAAAAAACAAATCCAGTGCTTTCATTATGGACAATGAGAGCTTAAAAATCAATCTGTAATGATGATGAAATCTAGCGTTAGTTCATTGAATTTCTGACCAACTTTTTATTTTTTGGAAAATTTGGAGATAGACCATCTCCTTAATGTCAAATTTATTAAAATAAAGTTAATAAAGAAATTATATTGTTTATAATTCTTTCCACTATTATATGTTGTTGATGTTGTTGACAAACAGCCTCTGATGCCAGGTATTATACAATAGTGACATTACTCTTTCCCGCCAAAATAGTAGTTTTCTTCATGAAGTTTAGAACCTAGTGCAGTGTGTTTACCTGCCATAATTAGTGCTATATGTACATGCTTCTTCCCTTCTTTTTACACAGAATAAAAGGAAAGAAAAACACATTTCCACGCGAAAGAGTAAATCTTTTTCTCCCTTCATTTTTAGAAGATGAGGGACCAGTTTAAAGCAAATAGCTTCATTGGAAGAGACAAATGGACATGTGTGCTCATCTTACAACAAGAGGAATCATTATCGCTATTGAATAGGTGGTAGAACCCATGGAATTTCTCTGTTGATCTATTTATTACAGCCTAGAATGCAAACCACAGGCTGGAAATTTGGCTAAGTATTCATGGCTCAAAAGAGCCAATCATAGTTTATAAAAATAAAGCTAGAAGTTATAAAATTATCAATTATTTCATAACAGATGTAAAAATAAAAATAATAGAAAAAACTTTATTCAATTACCATTTACCTGAATTGATGCATTAAAACTTTAATTCCTTTCAGATATAAAATGTACTGATCTCAATAAACTGACCAAAACCTATAGAATAATAAGTATCAATCACTCCTACATCACCTCCTCTCTAAGACTTCTATAGTTTTCTATTTTCATCTGCTGACTATTGTATTTAATAAAAATCAGTTTGCTCTCAAACTGGCTTATGCTAGCTATATTTCATAATTACAAAAAATTACCATATATTGTAAAATTTAAGCCAAATGCATTGATTGGTAAGATTTGATAAAGCAAGTAAGTGAGAAAATCATTAGGGACATGCAAAACATATATAAATGATCAGGGAAGGAATGTTAAATCCAGATGGAGTCTACATTCAGATTGCTTCTCCAGTGACTCCCTTTAAAGGAAGCTAAATTTGTAATCATAGATACAGAATTATGGATTTTGTTTGTGCCAGAAGGATGACACCTATGCCAATCAGAAATCACATATGCAATGGGCCTCAACCCTATGTGAGATGAATGTAGATTTATTGGTTTCAAGATAAAATAATATGTTTAAAAATGTAGGCAAATATTTTTATATTATCTATTCCTTTAACCATAGATCTTGCTAGTTTCAAGTAAAATTGTTTCATATATACATATATTAACTTTGAAGTAGTTGAGTTAATTTGAATGGTAAATGAAGTGAACAGTGAGGTTAGAAATGGTTGATAAATAAGTGGCTATAATGAGTAAATGTTTCCATTTTGAAATTTAAATTTTATGATTTGAAACTATTTAAATCAGAAAAAAAATTTCTTTGAAAGTTCCTAATTTGACTTTGGAATATAAAGACTCAAATAATGAAAGTCACTATAAGTATACAATTTTAAAAATTGACAAATACAAAGAATATCATATTTTTTAGAATAACTGACTGCTATATCACTATATTTTCCTTTTTGTCTGCCATACATGCTATTTGTATTTTCAAATAAGAATTAAATAATATTATTTTCTATAGGTAGAATAGAAAAAGTCTTACCTTTTGTATGGTTGATCCAAATTTAAGTTTTAGAAAAATTTATTTGTTTTGGAAGTTATTATTGATAATATGTAAAATTTTGGAAAAGTCCTATCATGTTGTTTTCATATAAGGGGTATGAAATTCAGAACCTTTCTCAGTGAAGACTTTTGTTGTTGTTGTTGTTCTGAAAGCTGAGTATTTATTTGGAGTATAGTAATTGGCAAAATTCAGTCTTGGAGGTAAAAGTGCCTTTCCCAGTTACAGTCAGACTGGAGAAAGGGCTTCGCCTGGAAGGATGGGGATTCAGAACCTGTGTCTCTGTGTGACAATTTTGTATGTCTGGGGCACAGATAAGCTATGATATGTGACCTGAGATGCACAGTTGCTCACACAGTTATGGAGATATGCTTGTTGTGTATATTGCTCCCACAGATTTATGATTTACAATTGTAAGAATTCAGAAAAATTCTGTTTCACATGATTTCCAACCAAGGATAACAAAAAAGTTGTGATGTGTTTCTATTATTTATAATTAACTTTTGGAAGTGGCTTATGTATTAGATTGCCCTGAAATCTTAGTTTGATTAGATTCATACTTAACCTCTAAAAGTCAATCATTCTCAAACAAGTGAGTGAAGGAAGTAGGTCCAGAAGACTAACATCCACAGAAACTTTATGTTTTCACAAGTAAGTATTTCTTCACGTTCTTTGCCTAAGCGTGTCCATGATTCTGGACTACTGTTGATGACAACTACTTCAATTCGCCTGTACTCTGTGGACTCAAGTGACATCTTTTATTGGTTTCACTTTATAATAACTCTAATATTCCTTTAGGTCACACATTGGTTTTGCTTTGAGAGGAACTTACGCATATATTATCTTGTTGGCTTTTCCTTTGTCACTATACCCTGGTTAGGGAAGTGGAATTAAGTGGCTCACCTAAAGACATTGATTCTTAAAGAAGTTTCAAACAAAGACTGCCCATAACAAATCCAGTTTTTACTCCAGGTCAAACAAAGTCCTCTTCTCTATGCTACCGATGACATGATGTTTGAGAATGTTATAAATCTCCAGGCTTATTAGGTAAGTCAGTGCAATTTCTGTTGCCACAAACCTCCGCTTACTCCAATCACACAATAAATGCCACATGGCTTCTTCTGTTTGGAGAACTTGGGGAAACTCTGTTGCAAACAGCTACTGAGGGACCCACCCTTTTCTGTCTTGTAGAGCTGCCGCTTGAAATACAAAGTATCCAGTATGCTGTACCCTCTGAAAAGGAAGACTTCAAGTAGTAATCACCCAGGCACTAGCCCCTGTGACACAGTTAGCCACTGTCACATGCCAAAGTGTTAGAAATGTGGCTGCATCTACATGCAAAAAGCAGGGAAATGCTTTTCCTGTCTGGGCCACAGCTTCCACTGTGGGGAAAATCTAAGGAAACAGGTAGTTTACTATTTTAAAAAATCAATTATTTCAATCAAGTTTTTGAAGCAGCAAATAAGGAGGAAAACGGGACAAAATTATACTTTTATTTTCTTCTTGGCCACCACTCTAAACCCTACTTTTCACCTCTAACCATGAAGAAAAATATTCAGGGTATCAGAAGAAAGAACTATTTAGAGTACAAGGTACTTTCCCTCACAACTCATAAATGTGTTCATGTTTAGAAACCTGAAATATACTTTATTTTGGATTTATATTGTAATGCATATTTCAAATTTAAATCCTCTATTGGCAGGAATATTTTGAATTCAGTCAAAAGCTCTTGTGTATTTTTTTTTAATATATATATGTCACAGTGACCTATAGGATGCAAATCCTTTCCAAAAGATCTAGTTTAGTGGAAGATAAATAACATATGAAACTCAAATACAACATGAAATGTAAGAAATGCTGTAAGAGAAATACACACAGAATGCTTTAGAAGTGTGGGCAGGAGGATTGGAAGAGATAATTGAGAAACTTTGGTGATGATAAGATAGATTTGTCCAGTTCAGTTCTTCTTTTATCCTAAAGTTTAGAGGAAAGACTACTAAACCACGTGGATTTTCATCTACCAGTAAATAGAAAAATATAAATGTTTTTGACAGGATAAAAATCTATATTTTGGTAAAACATCACAATGGTTTCATTTGTAGAAATCTTTCTTATGTTCTGGCAAAAAAAAAGAAGACTTAGAGAATATGTATCAGGGAAAACAGAAAAATATGTTGATAAGCATAGAAGTTATATTTGTTTACCACGGAGTTTCAAAACAGTTTTTGTTGACTTTGCAAATCATCATTGCCTTCTAATTGTTGAAACATTCAAAGTACACGGAAATAATCAAAACATTTGGCAATTCACAATGATGACAATTAGCCTGGTAAAAACAAATGGTGCTCTTCTCGTCCCTGAAAAGTGTCATCACAGCTTCTCTCTAACGAAGATCCTGCATCCGGTTTCAGGCTCGTCCCCAGCTCTGAGCGAAGACAGAAAGCGTGCTTAGGAACAGTTTGGTTCTCGGTATTGCGCAGTCAGAGGAAGACAGAATGCCGAGGAGCCGCGGTATACAATTAGAAGTGCTAAACCTTCTTGGCTCACTGCTTAACAAGGTTCTTTTTCCCCGGTGGGGTTAACAAATTAATTGGATAGTGAAAAATACACATTTAGAAGCACACAAATGTGCACGGCACACAGATGCACAGCCCGCTTCCTCCTGGCACCTGCCTGCCTTCTCTTTCCCCTTCTCAGCTCCTGCTGTTTTCCCTCTGCTCTGCTCTTGCTCAAGCTGTTGGCCTGCCCGGGAAAGCTTTCCCTTAGCCAGGGTCTTCTAACGCTGGACTTTCCCTTAAAGCCAGAGCGAACATTGCTGTCTCGCAAACACTGCTGTCCTCGACTAGACTCCCACTTATGAATTAACAGGTTCTCTCTGCTCCAGGAACTCAGGGTCCAGAGAGGGCTGAGTATGATGTGGTGGCTGGACCACCACAAACTCACTGCTCTGGTTCCCGACTCTACAAGAGCTGTGACGAGGCTCACTGCGTTCATCCCACAGCAGCCACACCAGGTGGGTATCATTCCGCTCTGCTGGCACGATACATATTTCCACCTGGCCAAGCCGGATACAGCCAGGCTGGCCCTTTAAGAAGCCCCTTCCTTCAGTTTCCCAGGGTCTTGCTTCAGAGTTGCTCAATTCCTCTTCCTTTAGATTGATTCCTGGGTCCTCCCTCTTTCTGTGATGACAGGCTTTCCTTTCTGCTTATGCATAATCTTGGAAATTGCTGTTCCGTTGGTACAGTTGCTTCCTGCAGGTGAATGCTGCAGGGTGGAGATGTCACTGCCTCGGCCTTGCTTGACTCCAAATAGGAGCCCAGGAGGCTTTCTGTCTCCCTCTAGCAAGACTGTAACTAGGCAGTGATTTTAATAAGCTCTTCCCAGTGGGAGTCCCTGCTGTCTGCTCAGAATCATTGTAGGTATCAGGGATATAGTGAAAATGATAGTCTTATTCGCTAGCATATATATTGGTAGGGAAGATTTAATGCCAGAACCTTTTGTCCCTCCTTGCCCCAGGTTTTTTCATTACTAAGAAAAAAAACTTGCCTGGATTGTACCTATCATAGTAATAAAACTAACATTGATTCTGTATTTACTAAGACCCAGACTGTCTGCTAAGGCATTTATTTTGGAGGTAAAGTTGGCAGAACTTGGGAAATGTAGTGTGTAGATGGTATTAGAAAAGAATGTAAGGAAGAGATTCCACTTGGACAGCTGGGCAACTGGAGATGGCTTTTACTTCGATGGAATAGAAACAGATTTAGAAACAAAATTAAGAATTGAGATTTGGAGATGCTGAATTTAAAAGTGTGGGTAAAATCCAAGAGGACATTCAAGTTAAATTGTTGAATTAAAATCTGCACTTAATTAAGATACATAACATCATTCCTCTTCTTTGTTTAAAGTAGGAGAAATCTGAAGGCAAAGCTCATATCTGCTGGTTTTAATTCTGAGGTATTGGAGTAAGCATCTGGAATGCATGCAAATCAAATTCACAAAGTTTCTGGAAAGTTATTTTAAAACGGACATCATCAGAATAGTGTTAATATTAGCCAGAGTATCTTCAATTATTTTCTTGCTCTACTCACTAGTCCAAGGTAGGTTTTAAGCTCAGACTTTCAAATAAGAATAATTTACAGATGATTAAGTGGTAAGAAATAAAATTATTCATTATTTGATCATGTGTCCCTAATGTGACTCACCATGAATGTCATAAAGTATATAAATAAAGGTTTTCAAATAAATATTCACAAAGTGATACGTGCATAAGTTTATTTGAATAGTTAAGCTACAGATTGATTTTCTTTATACTAACTTTATTCAGGTTATACAGAAGAGTCTCTGTGGCTGACCAATTTTTTTGTATACTACAATTTCAGATACACTTTTCACTTTGATGCCAAGATTCCTGTTGTTCCTCTATGTTTTAGGTATTTGCCCTTCTGTTTCCATCTCCTAGACCTTAGATTGAATGCTGTGATCAAACGAGAGCTCTACTGTCCCATCTTTCACTGTCCCTCACCATCTCTGTAGCCTAATGAAAATGTGGCATTTTTTTCCTAAGGCATTGCCATATTTTTCTCTCCTCATGACACCTAATTTGAAGGTGGCAGACTGGAAGACGCAATGTCCTATGACAAATTTGAAAGCCATGAATTGATCTTTGTTCCACACACAGCAATATGCAAGCATAGTGTCTTGCCACATCCCATAAATCATATTTTACTTCTTTGTTCATAGACCCTGTGAGCACTGAGTGACAATGTGGTGATGGATGGGGGTCAGTTCCTCACTGTCATCCATTGCTGCTGGTAATTTATGGATAAGATATAACACTTGTGAGTTATGATATCCTTTGTTTGCTCGAGTTGTCCTGTGCTTAGGACTGCAGTGCCTACATCATACCATTTAAGTGTTTACTCTCTTGTAGTACAAAAAACCCCCCTAAGTCATAGAAGAATAGCACAGGAGATATAAAATGTATCCAGTGTAAAAGCCACATCTTCTTTTGGCTTGGTGCTCTGCAGATAATGTCCAGACACTACAGAGTATGGATACAAGTAAACCTGATTCAATTGGGGAACCATTTTCATTCCACATTTGTTAAGAGATTGAAGAGGGACTTCATCACAATAGTCTTAGATAATGGAATTCTCTGCCCACACCCCACCTACCAAAAATAAAATTTTAAAAATACTGGCAGGATATATCATGCTCGTGTTATTATAAAAATATACTTTTAGAAAAAGTAAAAATAAACCACAGGAAGAATGGAAGAAATGACGACCCTGCTGTTTGAATAATTTCAAGTGCAATTTTATTCCCATGTTATTTTAATTTGATCTCATCACTGTAATATTTAAAGAAGAAAGTACAATCTTAAGTGCATCGACATTATTGCCGTGAAGTAATATGGATCTAGCATCTATACACTTCAGGTTTTGAAATTATTTCTCATTTATAAGTTAAGCACTTCCTGCTATCATTAATAGTAACACATCAAAGTTTATCACTGATCTAAGAAATGAAACACAAACTTGCAACATCAATTATGAGATGGTGGATTCTGTAATAGTAAAGGGATTAATTACTGATGAACACAAAAGGTAGTGCTAAACCATAAGAACAAGTTAAACTTATTAATGTCAAATAAGCTTCCAAACAGGTTCTAAATAGAAAAATCTACTCAAGTTTGAGAAGAATGTTTTTTTACAAAAGAATTGAAATAATCTCATGTATCTTATTCAAGGACAAAGCAATGAATCTAGAAATCATCAGCAAAGGAAACCACAACAACTATACAAACAGAAAGATTCTACACTCCAGAACAATCAGTGGATAACAAAAAAATCAGAGAGGAAGTCAAATAATTTCTAGAATTATTTTGAGGAATTTCCATAGTGATTTTCATAGTGCTTATGCCCATTTATACTCTCATAATGATATTCATAGTGGTTATACCAATTTACACTCTCACCAACAATGGAGAAGGGTACCTTTTACCCTCAAACTCTGCCAGCATTTGTTGTTGAATGATTTCTTGATGATAGCCATTCTTTTTAGAGTGATATGGAATATCAGTGTTGTGTTGATTTGTATTTCTCAAACAACTAGAGATGTTTAACATTTTTTCACATATTTACTTGCTGTTTCTACTTCTTCATCTAGAAGAGTCTATTCATTTCAGTTGCCTATTTTTGGATTAGGTCTTTAAATTTTAGGAGCCCAATTTTTTTGAGTTGTTTATATATTCCACGTACTAGTCCTTTGTCTGAGGAGTAGCTGGTACCACATTTTCTTCCCATTCTGTGGGTTGTTTCTTCACTCTGTTGGTAGTTTCTTTTGCTGTTTAAAAGCTTTTTAATTTAATGTGATCCCATTTGTTGATTTTTTTGGGTAATATTTCCTGTGCAATCAGGGCTTTGTTCATAAAGTCTTTGACTACACCAATGTCTTCAAGAGTTTTACCTATTCTATATTCCAACAGATTAAGCATTTCAGTTTACTGTCTATATCTTTAATCCATTCCAATTTTAGTTTAGTGCATGGCAAGAGATATGGGTCTAGGTTCAATTGTCAGCATGTGGAAACCCAGTTTTCCCACCACCATTTATTAAAGAGGCTATCTTTCTTCCAGTGAAGGTGTTTGCTCCCTTTGTAAAGATAGGTGTCTGAGTGTGCTTGGAGTTGTTTCAGCATCTTTTGTTCTATTTCATTGATCCTCAAGTCCTTTTTCCTTTTCTTTTCTTTCTTTCTTTTTCTTTTTTGGTATCAGTGATTGAACTTGGGACCTTGCGCTTGTGAGGTAGGTGGTGAAACCAGTGAGCTAAATCCCTGGCCCTTTTTTTCTTTTCTTTTTAAAAAAATTTATTAAGTTTATTGGTACACTTTAGGTATACAATATGATGACGCTCATTATTGGGAATTTGTACCTTTACATGATATATCTTGCTTCCTTTCTTCTTTTTTTTAAATTTTGGGACATTTTATTTTTTGAATGTAAACGGATCAACCCGTCTTGATCAGCCTTAAGAAAGGAAGCATTTCTCAGGTAGGTGGAAATATCTAAGGGAACTTTATATACCTAGCTACCTCTTCATGCATTTGAATTAGATTGACTTCAGCTGTTCTTAGCAAGGATTCTGTCCAGAGTTCCAGAGCAGTCACTCAAGTTTTGGTTCTCTTTTACATAGCTGTGTTTGGAGATACTCTACATGAGGCATGTTTAGAAAAAGAGAAACAGTTATACCTGGAATTTATATTCTTCCAAGTAATCTTTGAGTCTTGTTGGTAAAGACAGTCCCCAGACGGTATGGGTGCATTTGTAAATAGTGAGCAGACAGAGGTGCTGTAGGGAGGGTGCTGTCGTGTACAGTGGTTTGATCAGATAAAGATGAGTGGTCCCACTTAGGGGGTTTCCAACCCGTCCGCTTATCCTTGCACATCTGCACAAAGTAGTCAATCAGGTGAACCACCCTGTCAAATTAGGGTTAGGGTTAAGCCAGTCTGAACTTCCCATCTTGGTACTCAATTCAGGATTAGTTGGTCCAGCTGATGTTTTAACAGATATTGTTAGTAGGCAGCCTGAAAGTGAACTACCTCTAATCAAGAAAGTTCCTTCTGGTGTTTTAATTTCTCTTTGGCTTCATTACCAATCATATTTCCCCAGTACCATCCTGTGTAGCCGAGCTCACGCAGGGCCTTCGCCAGATGCGTGGCCTCCGGTGACGGCTCCTCGGCCGACCCTGCAGTCCCCCACTGACTGTGCATCCCTTCCGCACCATTCCCGGAGGATTCGAGGCACCGCAGGGTCATGGGTCACCACCGCAAAGACAGGTGGCCGCCCGAACTGGAGTCAGAGAGGAGTCTTCCTTCCTGGAAGTCAGAGGGAACCCCAAATCGAGTGTCTGTGGGTGTCCGAAAAGGTGTCAGAGCAGGAGAGCACAGGGAGCTACCAGTTCTCTATCCCCAACTCTTGGAGAATGGATGGTAAGATCTTCCGCAAATGTGATCACCGACAGATCTCTTGTCACAGGCGCCCGTGCTCCAGGCTCTTGGTTCTTATTTTTTAAGAATATTTACACAGAGGGCCCCGGGATTTTGCTCAGTGGTTCCGGCGCCTGCTGCACAAGCCCAAGGTCCCAAGTTCCATCCCCGGTACCAAAAAAAAAAAAAAAACCACACAAAAAAAGAACATTTGCACAGTATCATAAGACGTATGATTACAATTTTCATCTGAAAAAGGCCAAGTAATCCAAATACCCAAAGTGAAGTATTATAAGCTTTGTGGAGAAGGATTTATTTTTAGGAAAAGGCTGTCATTTTTTTATGTGGAACAAATATTTATGAGTGGTCTTTGTACTTGTTCTTATTTTCTCTGTACTGTGGTATCCGGAAAGACATGTAAGTATGTTAACTCTGACACTGTTTTTCCTTTTCTCTTTTTTTTTTTTGATACTGCTTTTTCAAGTCTTTTTTTCAATAATTGCAGTAGCAACCATAACAAAAATCAGATGTTCAGATGTGAATAGATTTAATTTCTTCCAATCTTTAAATTACTTCACAGTAGCCTGATATTTTAATTCCATCATATACCTTATTTTTCCAATGTACATGAAAGAAAAAGGTAAGTGTGAATGTGGGATACATTTAGCATAAGCTCTGTATATAAATCTGTTAAAAATGTAAGCTAAATGAACTCAAAGTCATACATAGTTTCTTACAAAACTGAACATATTTACCATAAAAATATTCACCCTTGTTGGCCTTGTGTTACATCTTCTTCTTCCTCCTTTTCTAGTCCAATTCAGGCCATTTCTTATTTGGAAATTTCTGGATCTGTGATTTCATCAGACTTTACCTATTGTAATATATGTTCTCATTCTTTTTGTCATAAAGTCACATAATTGTGAGAATTGTGAATTAGCTTAAGAGAGCAATTATTTTAAAGAATCATAATAGGTTCTATAAAATATAATGCTATTTCAGTGAGCTTCACTTAGTGAAAAATACTAGAATGAGTTATTACATTAAAATGATTTATGAGTTTTCAGACAGCAAATGGTAATCATTACAGGGCAGGATGAACTAACTAAGATCAAGACATTAAAATTATCAACTGCTTTTAAAATAGTCCCCATAGACAGTAAACTGGGAAAATGATATGAAAGTGGCATTTGTGAATTTCAGTAAAATATTTGACAGAGATGTGTTTGAGAGTATCAGCAAGACAGTGAAATGTGTTTGAGATGATCACCCAAGTGTGTTTGTGACTTACTCAGAGGCCGGCTTTGCTGCCAGCTCAGTGCTGGTTCATTATTATCCTGGACAAATGCCCACATGGTTGCAGGTTGATGTACTCAGCCCTGGTATATTCATCATTTCATGCCATGTTGATTAAAAGTGGTGGGGCCCATCTAATGAGATGAAACATCACAGAAATGACATAAAATCAGAACTGGGAAGATGGACTTGAAGAGTAGTAAGAGCGAAAAAGACTTACAGCCTTCTAATTTAATTCTTGTGTAGTTCACATTGTTATTTGAAAAAAATTCAATACTTTTTCAAGATATGTTTTCTTGAAATGAGATATTATAGAACATTTAGAGCAAAGTGTGTTTGTCTAGTGTAGCTAAATTTGTGGCAGATTTTTTGTAACATGAATTTGTTTTTTTTTTAACTGTATATTCTTGAATTGGTACATTTTAGGTATACAATATAATGACATTCATCACTAGAAATTGGCACTTTTACATAACCCACCTTGGTTCTTATTTTTTCCCCATTCCTCTGCCCTTCCTTCAACCCCTCCATCCCTCCCTATTTACAAAGACTTTGTTTCCATTTTTTCATTTCCTCATATTAATTCCATT
>NW_004624769.1:19280816-19298153 GCF_000247695.1 Heterocephalus glaber
TAGAATTGCTTTTGCTATTCTGGGTCTCTTCTTGTTACAAATGAATTTTTAGATTGTTTTCTCAAGGTCTGTGAAGTATGCCTCTAGGATTTCAATTGGGATTGCATTGAATCTATATAGCAGTTTGGGAAGTTTCACTATATTGATACTTCCTACTGAGAAGCAGGGGATCTCATTCCATTTTCTGATATCATCTTCAATCTCTCTTTTCAGAGTGCCATAGTTTGCAGAGAAGAGGTCTCTGATTTCTTTGGTTAGGTTGATTCCTAGGAATTTCAGTTTTTTGGATGCTATTAAGAAAGGAATTGTTTACCCTATTTCTCTCTCGGTGAGTCTGTTGTTCATGTAGAGGAAAGCTATTGATGTTTGTGTGTTGACCTTGTATCCAGCCACTTTATTGAATTTGGCTGTTAAATCTAGAAGACTTTTGGTGCAGTTCTTGGAGTCTTCTATATAGAGTATCTTGTATATAATGACAATTTGACTTCTTCATTTCCTATCTTTATTCCTTTTATTTCTTTCTGTTGTGTAATTGCCGTGGCTAATGTTTCCAAAACTATATTGAACAAGAGTGGTGATAATGGACATCCTTGTCTTGTTCCTGATTTGAGTGTGAAGGATTTCAGTTTTTGACCATTTAGTATGATATTGGCTGTTGGGTTTTCATAGATGGCTTTTACCAGATTGAGGTAGAGATGTCTATTCAAATTTTTTGCAGGGTTTTTTTTTTATCACAAATGCATGTTGGACTTTGTCAAATGGTTTTTCTGCATCTATTCAGATGATCATATGGTTTTCGTCCTTGGCTCTATTGGATATAGTGCGTTACATTTATTGATTTGCATATGTTGAACCATCATCCCTGCATCCTTGAGATGAATCCCACTTGATCAGGGTGTATGATCTTCTTGATGGTCTTCTGCATTCTATTTGCCAGTATCTTATTAAGGATTTTTGCATATACATTCATTAGTGAGATTGACCTATAGTTCTCTTTTTCAGTTGGGTCTTTCTCTCCTTTGGGGATCAAGGTGATGCTTGCTTCCAGGAGTGAATTTGGGAGTATTGCTTCCCTTTCAGTTTCATTGAAGAGTTTGTACAGTAGTGGGAGTAGTTCCTCTCTAAATGTCTTGTAGAATTTAGTGGTGAAGTCATCATTACCTGAGCTTTGCTTAGTTGATAAGTTTTTAATTACATTTTCAATTTCATCAATTGATATTGGGTTGTTTAGAATTTTTAGTTCTTCGTTCAACTTTGGTAATTCATATGTGTCTAGGAATCAGTCCATTTCTTCTGTGTTTTCCATCTTATTGGCATATAGGTTCTCAAAGTAAATATTGATGATCCTCTGGATTTCTGCTGGGTCCATTGTAATTTCATCCTTTTCATTCCTAATTGCATAGATTTGGGCCATTTGTTTCCTTTTTCTGATAAGGTTGGCTAAGGGTTTGTCAATTTTGTTTATTCTTTCAAAGAACTAATTTTTGGCTTCATTAATATTTTTGTATCATTCTCTTAGTCTCTATTGCATTGATTTCTGCTCTGATCTTTATAATTTCCTCTCTTGTATGACCTCTGGATTTGTCCTGCTCTTCTTTTTCTAGAATCTTGAGGTTCAGCATCAGGTTGTTTAATTGGGCTAGCTCTGTTTTCCTAATATGAGTGCTCACTGCTATGAATTTCCCTCTTAAGACTGCTTTCATTGTGTCTCATAGATTCTGATGTGCTGTGTTGTCATTGTCATTTAATTGAAGGAACTGACTGATTTTTTCTTTAATTTCCTCTGTGACCCATTGGTTATTCAGAAGTGTGTTGTTCAATTTCCAACTGTTTATGAAATTTTTGTGGTTTCTTTTGCTATGGATCTCCAATTTCATCACACTATTGTTTGATAATATACAGGGGATAAGTTCATTTCCTTTGCACTTACCTAAATATGTTCGATGAGTGAGTATGTGGTCTATTTTGGAGAATGACCCATGTGCAGCTGAAAAGAATGTGTATTCTGATTTAGTGGGGTGGAACACTCTGTAGACATCTGTTCATGTGTTCAAGAGTTTGATTGAGTTCTAGTATTTTGTTGTTTGTTTTTTATCTAGTTGATCTATCTACTTGTGATAGTGGTGTATTGAGGCCCCCCACTACTATTATATTAGTGCTGATATGATTTTTCATGTCTGATAGTATTTATTTTATGTAGTTGGGCACACTATTGTTTGATGCATAGATATTTATGATTGTCATCTCTTCCTGTTGGATTGTTCCCTTTACAAGGATGTAGTGTCCTTCTTTGTCTCTCTTAATCAGTGTGGGTTTGAAATCTACTTGGTCTGCAAAGAGGATAGCTACTCCAGTCTTTTTTTGGGTTCCTGTCACATGAAGTATTTTGTTCCACCTTTTAACTTTCAGTCTATGAGTTTCTTTTTGAATTAAGTGTGTTTCTTGTATGCAACATATTGTTTGATCTTGCTTCTTGACCCATTCTGCCAGTCTATTTCTTTTGATTCATGAATTGAGAGTATTAACATTGATGGTTATAATGAGTATGTATTGAGTAATCATTGTCATGACTTTTTCTTTTTGTTGGATTCTCCCCCTTTGCTTCTAATTTCTTGTTGAGTCTGGTGGATTCATTCTGCTGGGCTTTCTGGGGTTGTGATCCTCATTGTCTTTTCCTTGGATTTTGTCTAAAATTTTTTGGAGTGCTGGTTTGATATTCTCGAAGTTTCTAAGGTGCTCTTTGTTATGAAAGTATCTTATTTCTCCCTCAATTTTGAAAGATAGTTTTTCAGAGTACATCAATCTGGGTTGGAGGCTGTTTTCCTTTAGGACTTGAAATATATCACTCCATGCTCTTCTTGCCTTGAGGGTTTGCATTGAGAAGTCTGCTGTGATTCTGATGGGCTTTCCTTTGTATGTGATTTGTTTCTTTTCTCTAACTGCTTGTCGAACTTTGTTCTTCTGTTGGATTTCTGGAATCTTAACAATTATATGCATATGTGTAGTTTTTTTTTGATCAAGGCTAATTGGAGTCCTATGTGACTCACTTATCTGTATGTCAAGTTCTTTTCCACTGTTTGCGAAATTTTCTGCCATTACTTCTGTGAACAGTTTTTTTATGTTATCTGCACTCTCTCCTCTTTCTTCATTGACTCCAATCAGTCTTATGTTATTCTTCTTTCCATTGTCTAGCAGCTGCTGGATTGATTTCTTGTGGTTCCTTACAATTTTAAAGCAATTCTTCTTTTTCTGGTCGTTAATTGCAATCTTATTTTCTATACCTGAAATTCTGTCCTCACATTGTTTCATTCCGCTGCATAGACTTTCAATGGAGTTTTTCATCTATTGGATGTATGCTTTTTCTGTTTTAGGGATTCCATTTGTTTCCTATATTTGGATTCCATCATGTTCCTCAGGTCCTCTGTTTTTTTATCTGTGTCCTCTCCAGATTTATTAATCATGTTTTGCACTATGGTCATAATCTCTGCTGTTCTTTGAGAAATTATTTCTGATTTCATTTTTTCCAGATCCTCTTTCTTTGCTAGTTCAGGGAGTCCAGGTGGTTGAGTATCGGAGTGTTCCATCTTGTTTCCCTTTGGGGTTGTTGTAGGTGATCTGGAAGTCTGTTTTTGAGGCTTGTTTACATGTCTTCTCATTTTGACAGGGTGGGGGGGTTGCTGCTGGTGCCCATGCAGCTGACCTCCTCTGTGCTGGGAGTGGTGGTAGGTTGGCCTGGAAGCCTCCTCTGCACTGGGAGCTGTGGTACGCTGACCCAGAAGCCTCCTCTTCACTGGGAGCTGTGGCACATTGACTCAGAAGACTCCTCTGTGCTGGGAGTTGTGGCACGTTGACCTGGAAGCCTCCTCTGTGCTGGGAGCTGTGGCACACTGCCCCAGAAACCTCCTCTGTTCTGGGAGCTGTGTCTGTAACATGAATTTGTGAGTCATGTGTTTCTGCAATTTGAAGAAAGTGGAAAATATGAAAAATCGCATCTTCTTCCATAACTTGAGTATTTCTTCTTCAGAAAAGTATTTTGCATATAATTAGTTTTCTATACATTAAAATCAACATTTTAAACAGCATATTTCATGTCGAATTGGGTACACATTTTATGCTAATATATAATACATATGCCTATTTACTGATAAAACCTACACAACTACTGATTCATGAAATAACATTTTTAATGGATATCCATATTTTATTTATTTATTTACTTTTGGTACTGAGAATCAAGCTCAGGACCTTACACTTGCCAGACAGATGCAGTGCCACTGAGCTAAATACCCAGCCCTCCATATTTGATTTTAAAATGAAATATTCCTACCTTTTAAACATAGTAAGTTATAGCACAATTTATTGTGAAAAAGTAATATTCAGTAAAACTATAAAACCAATTATGTATAAAAGCCAGAGTGTGTATAATTTTAATGTAGATCTTTTGAAACAACACTTCTAGTTAAATGTAATTAAGCAAAGAACTATCATGGTTAAGTTGGATTGGTTTTGTCTGTGGACGTTTTTTTCTTAAGTCAGAGGTTAAATAAAAAGTGGATTGGACTTTCAAATTGAATCCAAAAACAAGTATTAGTCTTTCTCCTCTATATAACACAGTCAGGTGTTCTGGCTGACACTTGGTTACAAAAAGTCATCCTGACTATTCCATAATTACATGGCTTATGTAGTTTCCCAAGCTTTCTGATGAGTGCAGTTAGAAGTAGCCAGGCTGCCTTGAAGTCCACATTTCAATGAAGATGGAAACAAAGAAAACTGTCAATGTCCCTCTATGACTACTGCGTTGAACTTCAAGTAAGAACATGCTCCATCAGTTATAACTGTTAAAAGAACTGGTAGATATTTGCTGCCTCTAGAATAGAACTATGGTGACTGACAGAGATAAAAATGCATAGATTAAAATAGAAGCTAGCTGGGTAGTTGATTAAAATATTCAGAAAAACACTGTATCTCAAAGGCAAAATGTTAAATGATTGAACTAGACTTTTTTATTTTAAGTGAAATCCCTGCTTCTGCTACATTTCATTAGCATAATTATTATGGGAATTTAGTGAGATGTGAATGTTAAAAGGGCAGTTGCATATTTAAATAGGGCTAATCACAGTTGCAGTATTTTCAAGTAAGAATTGTGTAGAATGGAAATCTGTACTTTATACGTTACAGCTGTGCTTTATTTTCATTTCACTTGTGCTTGCTTTCTTAGTGTTCATGAATTTAAACTACATTTTTACTAACTCGAAAATTATCACAAATATATTTCTTTTCTTCCAGGAAGTCTTTTGACAATTATTATTGCCAAACTGTGACAAATTTTAGTTGCCTTCATGACCATCCTCATTTTGATGACATTCTTTAGCCAGTTTTAATGAATCTTAACTTGGTAATTAAAAAGCAAAAAGTAATACAAAGGTTTGCATTAGACTAAACGTAATGAAATGTTGGGTCAGCCTGTGTGTTACTTTACCTTTCATATTGAATTTATTTTTCTATTTCTGAATAATTGAGAAAATCTATATAAATTACACGAATCATCAATATTTAAAACACATGCTAAGCACACTTACACGCATATGTACAAATGATTTAATAAATAATTCAAAATTTGAAATGTAAAAAACCTTATTGAATAGACTTTTGTAAGTGATTTGATTAATAGCAAAATAAGCAACCACAGTGAAAGCTCACCTCATTTTCAGCTGGGGCCCGAGTGAGCAATTCTATATGATCACATTGATGGATTAAAATTTTGCCAGGTAACCAGACTTCCTGCTTGCTGCCTCTCTCTCTTTCTCTCTCTCTCTCTCTCTTCTTCCTTCCTTCTTTTTCTTTCTTTCCTTCTTTCATTTCTTGTCTGTGGTGTGCCTTATACACCTGTGTTGTACTTTTACACACAGGTTCAGAATTAGAATCACTTTTATATAAGACTACAGTTGTTTATATTTTTATCCAGGACTATTCTTTACTCCCCAAGAAGCTCACCAGCACAGACACCATTGCTGCTGCAGTTTCTCAGGCTGCTGCTTCAGCAGAGAATCCTGGCCACAAGAAAAAACTTAAAGAGCTGCTCTCAGGCTTGTTTAGGGGTGGGCAGTGGCTTAAAAGGAGACAGAGGATAGTTTTCCAGAAGCATAACGTTTTCTAATGGTCATAGGAGAAAAAAAAATATCAGAAAGAAATGAAGAATGCTTTCCTTAGGGTAAAGAACAATTTTCATATAGCCCTGAGTGGCATTTTAGGATTTTTTCCTCTGGATCATTGTATTATTTATACATGATGAAATGGTCAAGTATATTATGTTTTTGCCTTTTCTCTTAATAAAATATTTTTAAAAGATGTAGAATAGAATTTTTTAGTTTTGGTAGCTTATCTTAAATCTTATTGCTCATAAATGTCAATGTGGTGGTAACATTGAAAGATATGTGTGCAAATCCATTAACCATTTTGTTCAAGCTGATATTTTATCTAGGTAAACACTTTCTGTCAGAACTTTTCAATTCTAATTTTAAGCTTCATCTGATGTCTTCTAGACTCCTCTCCTACTTCTGTCCATTGACTCTGACTTGAAAGTAGTATTCTCAAATATCCAGCTTCCTCTTTTGTTTTTTATCCAGGGTCTCTTTATACACTTCAGGCTGGCCTTGAACTCACTATGTAGCCCAGGCTGGCCTTGAACTTATGGTGTTACTCCTGCCGCAACCTCTTGAGTGTTGGTACTACAAGTGTGTGCTGCCACACTTGGCAAGATTACTCTTAATCCTCAACTAAGCCTCCAATGTCTGGCTCACCTTGGATAGGGTAGGTACTTTTCTATTCATTAGAAATGTTAATAATAATAAGAAGAAGTTATGACTTACTTTGCTAAATTAGGTGGACTTAATTTACTGCAGCATAGCATGTTTACCTTCTCATCTTAGCAGCAAAAACAATTAATATGGATTGAGAGTACACAGAGTGACTCCTTCATGTGATGATTTCATTTACTCCTTATGGCCCATTAAGTTAGGTACTGTGTTCCACAGATGACACAACTAAGATACAGAACATTTTACTGACTTACCTAGATTTTAGCTAGGGTATAGTTGAAATTATAATAAACATTAGAATCATCGCCTTGATCTCTAAGTTAATAATTTGCAGTTATTAATGCTATCTGTCCATTCATTTATTTCACAAATCTACTCCATAGTAGGAACATTTTATCATTGCACAAAACTGTCAAAAAACCCATACCTTGTTTAGTATATATCCTAAATGGTAAACAGACAATAAATCAGTAAGTAAATGATATAATAAGATAAAAGGTCATACACCATTGAATATAAAAATAGAGCAGAATATGAGGCATCTGGAGTTGGAGAGGGTGTGGAAGAATAGATTGCTATATTAAATAGTTATTTAAGAATGTGAGATTTTAGCAAAGACTTGAAGGACACATATTTTTCATGACTCTAAAACAAGATTTAAAGTAGCTTCTTTTTTCTTGTTAGCTTACTGTCCCAAGTTTGATGTGGATGTTTAGGGATCTATTATCATGCTGGGACAGAATGACAGAATACAAGAATGTTAAAGTGACTCCTCTTTACCAAAACCAAACTTTTCCCCTGTTATGAGACTGGGTGCCCTGAGCCCGAGTGAGCTGACACTAGGTATTCCAGACAACACTCCTCAGATTTAGATTATGCACCATCTTTCCATCATCTGTGAATATCAGTCCTCACTCTTCATGTTACAGGGAAAGGTCATGCCTTATAATACTTCTTTTTTATGATGGGGGTGGAGTTGAACCCAGGAATTCTCCACAAAAGATCTGCATTCCCAGGCTTTTTTTTTTTTTTTTTTAATTTCAAGACAATGTCTTATTAAATGGCTCAGGGTGGATTTGAACTTGGGATCCATCTGCTTCAGCTTTTTATGTTAATACTTTGCAGGAAGCTAGTAAGTTTATATATATTGCAATTATTTTTTAAATTTTGATATAAGGAGTGGCCTTAAATGAAAATCAAAATGTTCTGTGGAAATTATTCATGAATTTCAACAAGAAACAAATTGTGTGGAAAAAGAAAACTATTAAGATTATTCAGACATGTGCTAGTGTTTTCTTTTATAAGATACCTAGAAAGCCTTATTGTGCCAAAAAAAAAAAAAAGGAGGGGCTCTGTATTGTTCAGGTTTCTCATTGCTGGAACAAAATACTTAGCACTTTCAGCTTAAAGGAACAAAGGTTTATTTTGGCTCAAGTTTCAGAAGTCTCAGTCCATGGTCATCTGGGTCCAAGCAGAAACATTATGTTAGAGGAACGCAGTGAAGCAAAGTTGCTCCCCTATGGCAGCCAGGAAGCAGAGCACAGGGAAAATTGTCACAGAGGAAAGAGGTCTGGGACCAGATATGTAGTCCCCAAGGTCACTCTCTGTGACCCACTCAAGCAAACCCAACAATATCCTTTGATAATCTATCAAACCAATCAAGTTAGAAATCAGAATTAACTGTCACAGGCTGAGACCACAAGGTCAAATTTCTGTCTATTCTCTCTACTTTAAAAACAATTTTACTCCTCTGACTTGTCAAATGCAACTATTTTGTGTTGAGCTATTATTTCCTATGATAAAATTTGAAAAAAATCACCCATGTATGTTTTAAATAAACCCAGATAAATGGTTGTTTTAGAATGGTGGAACAAATTTTTATAAAAAGCAATGTATTTGTTGAAGCTAGGAAAATTATGTCTGGAAATCATGCTGTGCTATATAAAGGCGAGCTACTAAAAATAGCTAGCTGTAAATGAGGTAGGAAATTTGTTGATTCGTTTATTGGAAATTTTTTCCATCATTTTCCAAAAGAAAGAGCAGACATGAGTTCTGGCAATTTTCTATTTTTTCCTTGCTCCCAAGATTTAGCTCACTGATTGCATGATTTTTAGAGATGAATTTTTTGCCTGGTACTAGATATCAAACTCAGGATCTTGTGCTTGTGGGGCAGGTGCGGAGCCACTGAGCAAAATCTCCAGCTGATTACATGATTTTTATAAGTGCTCATCTTTCAGGAAGACTACAGCAAGCAACTATTCTCTGCTACTTTCGTTTCAAGACAGTAGTTAATGGAGAATATATATCACTTCATGGAGGATAAAGTAGCTCAACTTAGTTACATGGGCAAGTCAAATGAAAAAGACAATGCTAATTGCCAATATATATGCTAAATTAATCATTGACCACTACCCCACCTCCCACGGTGCTCAGGAGGCACCAAGGAATTCTAAGCAACCGTGTCATTTGTCATAAGAAAAATCCCACATCCACAAACTTTTATATTATATTTCAATGAAACTATTAAGTTTTCTTAATGGCACATGGTATGAACATTTATCTTGTTTTATATTAACTTCCTCTTTTTCCAAACATACCTTTTAAAAATTGTTTCTAACATTTAGTTTTGATGGTACCTGACATATGTTCATGCATGAAGCACTTAGCAGTGTCCTCATGTGAACAATGCATTGTTCTTGTCTCTAAAGAAGAACCTAGATTTGGTCCCAAATCTAAAATATGATCAGATGAACCACTTGACAATGGATTAGAATACTTAATATTTAATTCTTAGTAAACAATAAAGAATATTTGCATGCCATACCTATGGAATGTGTCAAGTAAGCTGGAGTTAAGGGTATACAATTCAATATCTGAGAGCTTAATGATAAATTTTCTCTAGGGGCATTTGTAGGAAATCACATAAATTAAATGCAGTGGTCAAAATGATGACATGGAATATTGAAGGCTTAATATTGGCATTATAAATTTCATCCTTTTACCTGAAATATTCCTATTTAATAGAATTGGGGAAAATGGATGAAGATGTAAGATTGGGAAAATTGAAGACAAATAAATGGTTGCATTTATTTATGACTCTTTTTGAATTTCAGCAAATTCAGAGATGGCCACCTGTGAAATTGTCATCTATCTGGAGACAGCTGATCTCTGATTTCCTTCAGAACTCTATGGAAGAAACCAAGTTTGAGAAATGCTTATGTAAGGAGAAGTTTTTCTTTTCCCTGTCACCTTCTTTTGATTTCCACTGCTAGAGTCCAGATTCTCCTCTTTAATACAGTTCTGTATATGCAGCTGCCAAATATAGCTTCCTGATATACAGCTACAGATATATTCCAGTTTTTCTCAGAAACTTTTACACATTTGAAACCATATGCACAAATATGATGCAGATGTAAAAAATATTATTCCAGAATAATTAGAAGAAAAATTAATTAAGTAGCAACTAAGATTAGATGATGTAAATACATGATTTATTTTAGTTTTTATATTTATCAAATTTCCTACAGTGAACTATTATTAATTTAGTAATCATATAGAAAAATATTGTAAATATAATATAATTATATGTTGGTTTTTTGGGAGTGTTTTTTTCTTTCATTTTGTATAATGAGTGAAATAAGATGTAACTACTTGTTTGTTTCAAGTTCCGGTCTTTGAAAGATTAAAGGACTTGGGAGGGGACAGTCAGAAAGAGGGACAGAGTAGCTTACCTCCTCAGAGGATAAATTTGGTTTTTAATTTTTACTTTCTACATTAGTCATTCTGGCTCATGACATAAAAAGACACACAACATTTAGGACAGGAGGAGTAACTAGCAGTGACAGACATTCTTTTTCTGGGAGAATCCTTAGAAACCAAATGTTTTATTGGTGATGAGTAGCTGGTCAGGGAATTGACATCTTGTCTACTTTGTAAGAATCCCTGCTAACACATCTGCTGAGCCACAGGGAGGAAAACTCATTGCTAAGAAAGGGTATAAAAAGTACTAGGAGTATATGAGAGTCAAATTACTAGATCAACATTAAAGAACAGGATTTCTTTATTTAAGGTGAGGACTGGGAGAGTAAATTAGAACTCCAATTATGATTAAGAAGAAGACTTGTACAATAAGACTGATTCCAGGGTTCCATGTTACATAATTCTACCAGTGCAACTTAACACACTGTGATCTTAGCATCCTCAACTCTTGACTGCTGGATTGCCAATCAAAAGGGCACTTGGACTTTGATTGGTGTGTTGAAACACAGTAAATGATCAATCTCATATTGCTAGCCTCCCAAGAGGAAGTGACAGTCTATTGTTGGCTGGATTTCACAGGCAGATTTCAAGGGCTAGGGAAGCTGAGGAATGACTGTTGCAATTGCAATGCTAGATGTTCAATCATGGGGAGCTACAAAGCTACAGCATAGTTAAAATTACACTCCTTACCCTATGAGCAGGAGGACTAGAGGAATAGTGTGTTTTAGTTCTCAATAGTCTGAATAGACACATTGTCAATAGCTCTTTTGTTTGATAATAAGTTAATTTTCTTAGTTCAAATGGTCAGTACCAGGGCAAAGCTCATTAAGCAAAGAAAAAGAAAAACTTGGTTTGTTTCATGTGTATATATTATAAGTGTATGGTAAAGAGTTGTAAGCTACTCCTTGCTTAGAATCCTCCTTCACTATTAATGACTAGAAAAGATGAATTTAAAACTCCATTTCGTGTATTCTGGAACATTCAATGCTTTTTCTAATGATTCTGCAAATATGTGTGCATATGGGAAAGCAATAATAATTTGAGTAATTTCTAGATCCTAATTCTTGTCTCTGTTCCATTCTTTGATGCTGCTCTTTTGTCTGCACCCTAGCATTCATACTAATGTTGAACTCACACCTTTCCTTGTTTTTTCACCAAAAGTAAAAACAAAATATAATAAAACCTAGGGATCTGCCTTTGTAAACTAGAGTAAGATTTAACTTTTAAGGCCTGATGAACAGAGAAGGACTTTTATCACTGAAATGTGTGCATCCATCTCAAAGCACAGCATTTGGTATTCCTGGCCTTAGGAAAGAAGTTACACTAACCTTTTATAACACTCCATTGTCCTTTATCTCTCTCATTTTTCTCTTCTGTGTACAATGTTCCTTCTCCTTCCTATGATGCCCTTCCCCAGTTATTAGCAATTTGTAGAAGACTATTAACAATTTTATTTTCTCACTTCCTGGTAAGACACTACTTTTCACCCAAATAGCTTATTGTGATATTTTTGTAAAGGAAGACAGAATTTTCAGTGGGAGTTTTTAAGATAATCACTCAAGACACCCAGTTTTTACAGGTTTGATGGCAATGTAATGAAGTGTATTCCATTTAGGATTTAAGTAACAAAATCTTTGGAATTATACTTCCCCGTTACAATTTCTCTTTATACCCTATACATCCAATTTGTCCCCATCCATCTTCCTAAGAGTTCTTAGCTACATTTGTCTATTTCTTAAGATTTGGCATCACTTCAAAGTTCAGTTCTTAGGTGATTACATTGTGAAGCATTTGTATAAACTTGTTTTTAATGAGAGACAACCTCCTCCATCTTTCACGCAGCTTCACAGGATGTGATTTTAGTTTGTGTTGAGATGCTCACATCAGTAGGAACTACTGGTTTAGTTCATCAATCTTGTTAATGAGCTGACTATTGGCCTCTCTCTGGTGTGACATCCTGGCACCTTTGATCTTCACAGGAAAGAATTAGTGCTGCATTCAGTGGACATCTCCAAATGGGACTAATTGGAAGTTTTCAGGGTAAAAAAAAAAGTTTCGATTTTCAGCTTACAGATGATGCCACAACTATAAACATACAGATCTCAGTACAGTTAATTATGTGGGGAGAAATGAAAGTACAATTAGGTTGTTCTAGCCACTTTTTAGTGCAATTATGGAGAGCACTAACCTGGAGAAAATAGGTTCGTTCTTTACACTTCCATGTGGCTCACAGGTCTGCACCTTTTGTTTTCACCTGGCTGTGGAGGGTGAACTACTCAAGACACTTCCCAAACACTAAGTTCAGGTATTTTTCCTTTCATAAGAAGCATGTTATTAAAAGTGTAGTTTAAGAAAAACAAATGAAGATAGCTTACTTAGATATTCTCTCTTTGTAAACAAGGAACAAAAAAAGGAGAAAAATATATATTCTTCAAGCTATTTGTTGAATTAAATGAAGTTATTGAAAAGTAAATAAATAAGTTATAATAAAATTTGACAATTTCAGCCACGCTGATTCTTTTCAGGAAAATTATTGGTAAGTAATTTTCTTTGTCATAAAAATTTAATTAAATCATTAAAATATTTCCAGGGTCTGGGATACACAATATTATTGTGATCACTTTGATTCTGATATTACTTAAATGATCTGTTTATGGGAAGTTATGAATCATGGCATTGACTGTAAAGGTGAAGACATATTTAGTTTATAAAATACAAAATAATATTTCAAGAGTATCAGCTTAACAGAGTTAGTAATTTTAAAAAATTAACAAGAAGGAAATTTTGATTTTTTAAAAAATCTGCTGATTGTAGAATCTTTCATAGCAGAAGATTAATACATGGAAGAGAATATAATCTTTTATCCTCTTTCTTCCCTTACAGGTAACAACCTGCATTCTCAACAAAAGTATATGTACATAAGCCTAATTTTTTCAAAATATGAGGAAAAGAGAGAAAGAAAGAGAGAGAAAGAAAATAGAGTGAGGAAGGAAGGAAGCAAAGAAAAAAAGAAATTTCAGAACTCCTGAAATCTGGAGAGTCCAGGGTGAAAGCTCTTTCTTAAGTGCTCAAATTGTCAGTTATTTTTATTCCTTGGCTTCTTAAGTATTATTAAATTTTAACATGAGAACAGAAAAAATACCTTGATAGGTCACATGTAAAACAGGGCTTTATATATCTTTGTTTTATGTAGTTTTTCTGTCTTTAGGAACTGAACTCCTATGAAGTTCAGTTAAAAAATAGATATAAAAGCAGTAATATTAATTTGTTCAGGCTTCTATAACAAAGAACCACCAAATGTGTGGGTTAAACAAAAGTTCACTGTCTTGCAGTTCTGAAGGCTCAATGTGTAAGCTCAAGGTGTTGCCAAGATTGGATCCTATGGAAAGCTATGAGGAAGAATCTTTTCTATGCCTTGCCCCTAGCTTTTGGCTGTTGCTGGCTATCTTTACTTTCCTGGATTTGTATAAGCACCACTCATCCTCTCACATCCTCCTCTCCACCTTTATCTTCACATGGTTTTCTCTCTGTGTAGGTCTGTGTCTAAAGTTTTCCTTTTAAAAGACATACAAGCCATGTTATATTAAAGGCTCACTCCACTCCAGCATGGCTTCATTTTAATTAATTATATCTGCAATGACTCTACTGAAAACTAAGGTCACATTCTAAGGTACTGGAAACAAGAACTTCAACTTATAAATTTTGGGGGCCACAATTTAACCCATAACAGCAATCAACACATATTGAGGTACTAAGTAAATCTAATACAGGAAAAGTCAACATAGATGGGATGAACATAGTACCATTTAAATTAAAATTATTGTCATAAAAATAAATTAAATGATTGAACTGTTAGACTATGTCTGGAAAGAACTGAAAAATAATGAGCCATATGAAAAGCTGACAAACTGAGGTGACTACTGAACAATAATAAAGTAGTGCCTGAATTACAAGAATTATAGCCTAGAATCTCATGAGAATATGATAATAACCATTAAAGCATGCTCCAGAAAAGAAAAAAACATGGAGCTAAACTTAAAGTATATTCTAGTAGACTTTTCTGTTCAACAGCAGACCAGGAACTGAATTCCTCTTTGATGGTAAGCATTTAAGCAGAAGGTAGAAAGCCATTTGTTGCAAATAGGAGAATTTGAAAGAGTTTCCTATGGAGTTGGCACACCTGCCCCTTTGTTACTTGAGATTAAATGGAACCTGCGGGTCTCTACTCCCCTAAGGGCTCTCTGGTTTTATTGCATATTTGTAAATCCTGTCTGGTTTTCTCATCTTCCTCCCCCAAGGAAAAGAGAAAAACAGATGAGCAACCCAGCCATCTCCTTGGAAGCGATACAACAAATGTGTTTGGTGTGGTCCTTGCCACATAAGTGTTGATGCCTGCCACAGTCTCTGGTTGGGCATTTCTTTGGGTGTGACTGATTTCATGGCTGACCTTCCAAATTGTCTTATTATCTAGGTGTGTTTTTCTTTGGAGTCAGACAATTAAGTATCTGGTCCATGATACATCAGACCCGATCTTACTTGTTAGACTTCAATCTTTGTTGTTTTTTGCTTGTTTGGTTGGTTCTGAGTTTTTTGAGATAGGGTCTCACTTTGTAGTTCAGGCTGGCTGTGAACTCACTAGGTAGCCCAAGCTGGCCTTGAACTTGCAGTGATACTCATGCCTCAGCCTCCCAAGTGCTGGGATTACGGGCATGTGCTACCACATCTGGCTTTGGACTTCAATCTTGATGCCTCCAGGCTAGAAGAGGGCATCTGCACAAAGAAGATTGGGCACTTCTAGCTTGAGCTGAGGGAGGCACTTAATTCTAGTAATTATAAACATGGGCACTGGAGTTAAACAGACTTAGTTTTTAGTAATAGTTTTACAACTTCTTAATAAAGCATCACATATTTTGAGTTCTGCTATTTCTTCAAAATTTGAATATAGCTGGGGATTTAGCTCAGTGGTGCCACCACCTGCCTTGAAAGTGCAAGTTTCCAAGTTTAATCCCTAGAAGTTAAAAAAAAAAGAAAATTGAAAATTGAAAATAAATAGTAACTATATTATAGTTGCTCTGAAAATTAAATGAGATAATGCATTATGAAACTATTAGTACCATGTACAGCAGATAGAAAGCACTAGTAAGTTATAGTTACATGAGGTACGAACAGATCAATGGAAGGCAGAGGACAGGGAGATGCAAGAGAAGGGAAAGGCATATGAGCGGGAGTGATGCCATCAGGAAGCAGAGCTCTGATTATGATTTTAATTCAACACAGATGCCCTCTCCTCACAGAATCAAATAAGATGAGATGATTTTAGAATAGTTGACATAGGCGTTGATGTACATTCAGGTCCAGCTGAAGGTGACAGAAAGCTTTCAGCCAAGTGGAGTATAACATCTAGAGGGAATACTGAACCTCTAGATGCAGATCAGGTGTGAGGTCCATATCAGGGAGATTCTGTATGGTAATGAAGACGGGCAAGGGAGTACAGCATAAACAATAGATTCACAGGCAAGTGAATGAATGGTAAGGAACATGATCTCAGTGAAGGATTTATTTTGATCCTATGGATTAAAGAAGAGACTTTCAGGTCCTGGGAAAAATGGTAAAAGCAAAACATAACCCAGGCCAGTAAGAATTTTATAGAAACAGAGACTTAAACATAGATTTATTTTAAGCATATGGGTTGATTAAGAAGCTAGATTTCATCTAGTATAAAGTTTTATATCATGAGATTAGAAAAAAGAATGTTTTGTTGAAGGAATTCAATAAATTTTTCTTCCAAGTTGTGTCACTTGAATGGTTTTGATTGCTGCTAAGGCCAGGTTGTCCTAGAGTCTGAAGTGAAAAACCTATAAAAGGGGGCTGAGTCATTATCAATTTTGGAAGGGACAGCTCTAAGGGAAGGGAACAGAAAGCCAAGGTTCTTACAAAAGGTTTGGAAACAAATATTCCCCTGGGATTTGTTATTCTGCAAGTTAATCTGAAAACTTATTATAAGAAAATTTGGAGATAAAGTCACTTGAATACCTTCGAAAAAAGAAAGGTCTAGGCTACACTTATGCACAGGAAGGGAGTCTTACTCTGAGGCAGGGTCCAAAGTGCAAAATTGCCTGAGCTGCTGGGTGGGTGACCAGGTGGTGGGCAAGGAGACCCTCAGCCTATTACAATATGCAAATATTTTCTAATCCTTTCAGCAGACTACACAGGTACCTGTGAGTAGTTAATGTGGTTATTACTTAATTACTTTGTTTTTCAAAAGGAGACTGTGGAATAGAATGACTTAGAGTTGTGAAAACATAAGTTTGACAACAATTCTGATATCTTCAAAATAACTTAGAAAAAAATGAGAAATAAAACTTCTGTCAATTATGTCAGGTTTCTTCAATACTTCATTTGACCCAAAGAATGGATGTGAAAACTACCTGGGACAAAATTGAAAGGGACTATATACCTATTCCTTTCCTCCCTCTTCAGATACCTTCCCCTTGTTTTGGTAAGAAAGCCGTGTATATGCTTCAGGTTTGTACTATTTACATCTCCTTACAAAACTGCACCATTTCATGTCTTTTTCCAACCTGGCCGAAAAGAAAAAAAAAAAAGATTTCCTTTTTTCAGGACACTGGGGGAAATTTTTATTGTTAACCTTTGGCCCTCAATATGACTATAAGCAACTGTTTATTTTATTTATGCAGTGTGTATTGTGTGTTTTCTAAAGTTGTGAAGAGAAAAATTATATTTTCTTTTTTTTTTTTTT
>NW_004624769.1:19298253-19308409 GCF_000247695.1 Heterocephalus glaber
TATACACACACTGTTGATCTCTGTGGATAAAATAGACATTCATATAAAATGGATGTCCAACCTGATTATATGGTTACTTGAAATCTTTACAGAAAACCCACACCCTCTTTACGAAAAGCCGCAAAGATTCTACTTGATGTTAAAATTTAGGCTTCTAAATGCCTGTACAACTCTGTATATTTGTACCTCATTCAAACTTTCCAAAGGTAATATTTAATTCTTAACACTATTAAGATTTTTAAAATAGAAATATTTCAAGACAAAAGATGTCACAATTTAATTTTGAAGCACATTCTAACATGGAGAGGTAAAAAATAAATTTTCTACTTTATCATATAGAATTGAATTTAAGGAAGGTGATACATTAAGAATTCATAATCAGGAACAAAATAGGCAGCATATCATACAGATAATTCTAATTTTTAAGAGTTAGTTTCAGGTTTTTATGATTTTAGTTTTTATTCTCAAAATACTTTCTATTCAGGCATTATTCATAATTCAATGCATGACTATTAATTTTTTAAAACTTCTATTAGTATATGTTAGTGGTACAGAATGATGACAGTCCTTATGGAGTTGTATCATGTACATAACACATCTCAGTTCTTTTTCTATACTCTTCCCCTGCCTTCTTCACCCCTACCTCCATCTCTTGATTCCCTTTCCATCTGCAAAAGATCAATCTCCCCATTGCCTACTACATATCTTTTAATTTGCTGTGTATTTATATTTTGGTTTCTCACATACAAGAGAAACCATGCAATATTTAAGCTTATGTGTCTGATTTATTTCACTTAACATTATGACCTCAAGGAGCATCCATTTTCTTACAAATGGCTCATTTATCCTTCTTTATAGAGTAGTATTTACATTTTGTTTATCCATTCATCTGTTGATGGGCATATAGGCTGCCTCCAAGATTTAGTTATTATGAATTGCACTCCTATAAACACAGATTGTTACGCAGTGCTACTGTATGTTCTTAACTTTCATTTGTACACTCAGCAGGTGTTCATTAAATGTCTATGATTTGTACAGCATTGTGTCCAGAGCTGTGAAACAGTATCACATCTGACAGGCTATCTACTCTCACAGAGCCTTCATTCTACCAAGTGAGGCATTGAGTAAGAGGCTGTGATGGACTAAGCTACAAAGATATCTCAGGTGGTCCTAATCAAATTTTAAACAGAGGTTTCTTGGCAAAAATGATATTTATACTGAGAAAATGGTGGTTGAGAAGAGTAAAGAAAAAGTAGTGTAAAGTGGAGTTGAGAAAGAGCTTCTCAAGAAGATACAATGACCTATGGAGAGAACACTCTACAGTATTGTGGGGTATGTTAGGGTTGCAAACCTTTAACCTTTAATAGATGCCACTGATTCATGATGAGAATGATACATAAGTGTGTGGCACATTGTGGATGTAATAGCAGAAGGGATGCAGGGAAGAAGAGTAGCACACTCCTGCACTTATGTACCTGTGATGGTGATTTTCTTGTAGAGTGATAAAATGTGACATTCTAACAAAATAAATATCTTCAAGAATTTTTTAACAAAAGGAAGGAAATTGTTTTGAGAAAAGTAATTGTTCTTTAAAACTTCAAGAACAGCAACACATTCGATCTAGCCACAGTGTTCAGTTATCACAGATTTTATATAAAAATACTCCTCTCTAGTGAACATTTAGAGTATGAATCAGAGGGGGGAGGAAGTAGGTATGCAGATAGCATTTAGGCAGCTCTTATATTATCCATGTGAGAAATGATCATGATATTTGGTTTAAGATGTTGTCATAGTGGCTAAAGTGAATGAAATCTACAGACCTTGATAAATTGAATAGATGTAGATTGGAGACTCTTAGATTACTGGCTCTTAAATATCAATTTCACTTGTGATTTTAATCAAATTTAATTATTTAACTCTGAGGCTTTCACTGCTCTTGCCTAATCTTTGGCAACCATTCAAATTCCAACCATCCTAATTCCAACCATCCTATTTTCCACATTTCCCCAGTTTCTGAATATGTTGGTTTCTATGATTATATCCTCATCGTATCTCATGCTCTCTGAAGCTTACCTTTCTTTTTTTCATGGACATTCAGTTATTTTTTCTCAGTTAGCATAAACTCTTGAATTTCTTTTGAATTGCCTTCTATTCTCCAACTGGAATTTCACTGCCCTCTATCTTAGTAATAGCTGAAAATATCATTAACTCTCTCCTGTTTTCTGCCTTTATCACTGATGACAATGTTTGGTATTCAGTGATTTGACACCCACCCTAAGGGCCCTAGGCAGGGTGCGTGCACACACACACACACACACACACACACACACACACACACATGCACACACAGATACCAGTCACAGGATTTGCAATTGGAATCAGTACTCCTCTTTAAACCTTTATATGACATTGATGATAATTTAATTATGTTTTACTGAAAGATAATACATAGTTAATATACATTCAGATATCAGGTTATGAATTCCTTTCTTTGTTACCTATATAATTGAACAAAAAGTTACTTTATCTAAAGTACACAAAGCCCATAACACTTTCTATGTTTCTTTTTAATAATTTAAATATACTATTAAAGCAGAGACACTAAATTGGTTGGAAGAGAGGCTAGGAAGAACTCTTGAAGACATTGGTGTAGGAAAAGATTTTATGAACAAAACTTCAGTTGCCCATGAACTAGCACAAACAATCAACAAGTGGGATCTCTTCTTACTAAAAAGCTTCTGCACAGCAAGAGAAACCACTCACAGTGTGGAGAGAAAACCCCTAATGTGGGAAAAAATTTTCACTGGCTGTCCCTCAGATAAAAGTCTACTATCTAGAATCTATAAAAAACTTTAAAAATCAGATCTCCCAAATTAAAAGACCCAATCCAAAAATGGGCATTTGAAATGAACAGACATTTCTAAGACAAAGAAGTAGAAATAGCAGATAAACACATGAAAAAATGTTCAACACCACTGGTCATTCAAGAGATGCAAATGAAAACAATGCTGAGATTCCACCTCACTCCAGAAAGAATGGCTCCTATCATGAAATCAAACAATAACAAATGCTGGTGGGGCTGTGGTGAAAGAGGAACTCTGCTCCACTGGTAAATAAGGACTAAAAGGTATAATAGATAATGAGAAATAGGAAGAAACAGGCAAAGGGGAAGGGGAAGTGGGAGGGGTAGGAGAAATTAAAGAAGGGAATGGAATAAGTATGATAAAATGAAAAAATGGAAACAAAGTCTTTGTTAATAGGGAGGGATGGAGGGTTTGAAGGGTGGGCAGGGGAAGGCAGAAAAATAAAAACCAAGAGAATTTATAGAAAGGTTAAAATTTCCAATAATGAATGTCATTATATTGTATACCTAAAATCTACCAATAAAATAAAATTTTAAAAAAATTATCTTTCAAAATCGATGGGGAGATTAGATACTCCCATGATAAATAATACCTAAGAAATTTCATGAGCACCAAACCAGCACTCCAAACAATTTTAAACAATATGCCATAAAAAGACAATGCAGGTTACAACTCCATGAGGCCCAACAGATGGAAGCCACCACACAAGGCAAGAAACAAAAGGGAAAGGGGGAAAAATAAGAAATAAAAGAGCCAACAACAGTAAAACATCATGACAAGGATGAGTCAATATCTATAAATTATAACCATCAATGTTAATGGCCTCAATTTACCAATCAAAAGAAACAGACCGACAGAATGGATTAAGAAGAAAAATCCAGCAATATGCTGTATACAAGAAACACACCTAACTCAAAAAGCAATTCATAACTGAAAGTAAAAGGATGGAAAACAGCTCTCCATGTGACAGGAACCCAGAAAAAAGCAGGATTAGCAATTTTATTCACAAAGTAGACTTCAAACCAAGACTAATTAAGAGAGACAAAGATGGTCACTACATCCTTGTGAAGGGAATAAATAATTCAAGAGGAAGAGGTGACAATCATAAATATATATGCACCAAATATGAATGCCCCCAACTATACAAAACAAATATTAATGGACAAGAAAAACCAAATAAACACTAATACAATTGTAGTGGGGGACCTCAATACCCCACTATCACAAATGAACACATCATCTAGACAAAAAATTAACAATGAAATTCTAGAACTGAACCAAGCTATTGAACAAATGGACTTAATAGATGTTTATAGAGTGTTCCACCCCACAAAAGCAAAATGCACGTTCTTTTCAGCTGCACATGGCTCATTCTCCCAAATAGACCACATGCTACCTCATAGGACATGTCTAAGTAAATGTAAAAGAATTGAAGTTACCCCCTGTATATTATCAGACCATAGTGCAATACATTTGGAGGTCAATAACATACAAAATGACAAAACCCCCACAAACACATGGAAATTGAATAACATCCCCTTGAACAATCAATGGGTCACAGAGGAAATTAAAGAAGAAATTAGACAGTTTCTACAAGTAAATGACAATGCCAGTACAACATGCAGGAATCAATGGGACACAACGACTACACTTCTATGAGGAAAAGTCATAGCAGTGAATGCCCATATTAAGAAAACAGAGAAAACTCAGATAAATAACCTAATGTAGAACCTCAAGCTCCTAGAAAAAGAAGAGTATGACAAACCCAAAGCTCATAGAAGAAAGGAAATTATAAAGCTCAGAACAGAAATCAATGCAATGGAGACTAAGAGAATGATACAAAAAATCAATGATTCAAAGAATTGGTTTTTGGAAAGAATAAGTAAAATCAATAAACCTTTAGCCAACCATATCAAAAAAAAGGAAAGAAAAGGCTCACATCCACGCAATTAAGTATGAAAAAGTTGAAATCACAACAGACTCAGCAGAAATCCAGAGGATCATCAATACCTACTTTGAGAACATGTACTCTAATAAAATGGAAAAAACAGAAGAAATGGACATATTCCTAGATAAATACAAATTGCCAAAGTTAAATGAAGAAAATATAGAAATTCTAAACACTCCAATTACAATGAGTGAAATTGAAAATGTAATAAAAAAAATTACCAACAAAGAAAAGCCCAGGTCCTGATGGCTTCACTGCTGAATTCTATAAGACATTTAAGGAAGAACTATCACCATTACTCTTTAAACTCATCAAGGAAATTGAAAGGGAAGAAACACTTCCAAATTCATTCCTGGAAGCAAGTGTTACTTTGATTCAAAAACCAGGGAAAGGTCCAGGGATTTAGCTCTGTGGTTTTGCAGCCTGCTGCACAAGTGCAAGGACCCAAATTCGATCCCTGGTACCAGAAAAAACAAAACAAAACAAAACAAAAAACAAGGAAAGCCCCAACCACTTAAAGATAGAACTATAAGGCCATTCTCCCTAATGAATATAAATGCACAAATCCTCAACAAGATACTGGCAAATAGAATACAGAGGGTTATCAAGTAGATCATACACACTGACCAAGTTGGATTTATCCCAGTGATACAAGGATAATTCAACATACGTAAATCAATAAATGTAATACACTATATTAACAGAGTCAAGGACAAAAAACATATGATTATCTCAATAGATGCAGAAAAAGCATTCAACGAAATCCAACACCCATTAATGATAAAAACCGTACAGAAATTTGGAATAGAAATTCTTTATCTCAACCTGATTAAGGCTATCCATGGAAAACCAATAACCAACATCATATTAAATGGTCAAAAGTTGAAAAGTTTCATGCTAAAATCAGGAACAAGACAAGATGCCTACTATTACCACTTCTGTTCAATATAGTTCTGGAGCCATTAGCCACAGAAATTAGAAAAGAGAAAGGAATAAAAGGAATAAAGATAGGAAAGGAAGATATTAAACTATCAATATTTGATGAAGATATGATACTTTACATAGAAGACCCAAAAAACTCTGCCAAAACATTTCTAGACTTAATTGACAGATTCAGTAGAGTAGCTGGATACAAGGTCAACACTCAAAAAACAATAGCTTTCTTATACAAAATAGCTTTCTTATACACAATAGCTTTCTTATACACTTTCTTATAATGGACTCACTGAGAGAGAAATTAGGGAAACAATTCATTTACAATAGCATCCAAAAAAATGAAATATCTAGGAATCAGTCTAACAAAGGAGACAAAAGACCTCTACACTGAAAACTACAGCACTCTGAGAAAAGAGATCAAAGAGGATATAAGAAAATGGTCAGACATCCCTTTCTCCTGGGTAGGAAGAACCAATATAGTGAAAATGGCCATACTTCCAAAATTACTATATAGATTTAATGCAATGCCAATTGAAATTCCAACAATATACTTCACAGAACTAGAGAAAACAATCCAAAAATTCATTTGGATCCAGAAGAGACCTAGAATTGCAAAAGTAATTCTAGGCAACAGAGACATGGCAGGGGGTATCACAATCTCCAACTTGAAATTATACTACAAAGCTACTATGATAAAAACAACATGGTACTGGCAAAGAAACATACCCGATGATCAGTGGAACAGATTAGAAGACATAGAAACAACTCCAGACATACTTAGCCACTTCATCTTTGACAAAGGAGCCAACCACCCTCACTGGAGGAAAGATAGCCTATTTAATAAATGGTGTTGGAAAAACTGGATTTCAACCTGACATAGATTAAAAGTAGACTCATATCTATCACCATGGCCTAAACTAAGATCCAAGTGGATTAAATATCTAAATATTAAAATAGAAACTCTAAAGTTGCTGGAAGATATGTTGGATAGAACTCTTAAAGACATTAGCATAGGAAAAGACTATGAATAAAGCCTCAGTAGCATGGGAACTAGCACAAAGAATCAACAACTGGGATCTCATCTTATTAAAAAGCTTCTGCAGTGCAAGAAAAGCCACCCACTGAGCTAAGAGACAACCTACAATGTGGGAAAAAAATTTAGCAGCTGTACCTCAGACAAAGGACTACGATCTAGAATATATAAAGAACTGAAAAAAGTCAGATGCTCCAAATTTAAAGATCCAATTCAAAAATGAGCATTTGAAATGAACAGACATTTCTCAGACAAAGAAGTAAAAACAGCAAATAAGCATATGAAAAATTGGTCAACATCACTGGCCATTTGAGAGATGTAAATGAAAACAACACTGAGATTCCACCTCACCCCAGAAAAAATGGCTACTATCAAGAAACCAACCAATAATAAATGCTGACAGGGTGTGTGGAGAAAGGAACCCTTCTCCATTGTTGGTGGGAGTGCAGACTGGTGTAACCACAGTGGAAATCAGTATGGAGATACCTCAAATAACTAGGAGTACAGGTCCCATTTGACTTAGCTATTCCTCTTCTGGGCATCTTCCCAAAAGAATTAAAAGTATCACACCACAGCGATATATGTGCACCTGTGTTTATAGTGGCACAGTTCGTAATAGCTAAAGCTTGGAAACAGCTCAAGTGCCCATCCACTGGAAACTGGATAAAGAAGATGTCGATTTTCTATAAAATAGAGTACTACTCAGCCATAAAGAATGGGAAACTAGTCATTTATAGCTAAATGGATGCATATTGAGGCCATACTCTTAAATGAAATAAATAGGACCCATATGTGTAAATACCTAATAGTTTCTCCAGTGTTAGAAACTGAAAGTGTAAATAAGGATTAAAACAATTAAAATGAATAATTGATAATTTGAAATAGGAGGAAAAGGTCCAAAGCAGTAGGGGAAGTGTGAGGGGAAAGAGAAAGGAAAGAAGGGAAAGAAAAATTTATGAGAAAAGAAAAAAAATGGAAACAAAGTCTATGTACATAGGGAAGGGTGGAGGGGGTGAAGGACACTGAGGTAATGAGAAAAAAATAAGAACCAAGATACATCTTGTACAGGTACAAGCACCCAATGATAAATGTAAACATATTGTATACCTAAAGTATATCAATAAAAGAATTTAAGCAAAAAAAAAAAAAAAAAAAGAAACAAGAAAAAAAACACTAAGGGCTGGAGATTTAGCTCAGTTGCATGGCGCCTGCCTTGTAAACACAAGGTACTGAGTTCAATCCCTGACATTGCAAAAAACAAAACAATAGAAAACTAAACAAAAAAACCTAAACATATTTGACAGATAAATTAATGCTCTGATGTAATTATATTAGTACATTATTTCTTACTGGAAAGTTGTATGTTACAGTTGTTGCCAAGACATATATTATATATCCTTCTGTCACTGAATATTGAGCCAATTAGTAATCAGTTGCAAATTTAATAGATCACACGAATTAAATGTGTTAATGAAATATTTATTATATGTTTGTAGATTAAAGAAGGTTATAGAGACATTCGTTAATTGTTTTTTTGTTTGTTTTGTATTGTTTTTTTGTTTTTTTTTCCAGAACTGGGGATCAAACTCAGGATCTTGCACTTGCAAGGAAGGCATGGTGCCACTGACCTAAATCCCCATCATGGAGACATTTAATTACATGTGTTCAACCGTTAGTTTACTGTGAAAATTCTGATTTGTACATGCTGAGTTGTATGTTTAGTGAGCAAATACAATTATCATGATATGCACCTGGCTCAAAACAGTTAATATTGTTTAGAAAGTCTTATTTTATACCTAGGATGTAATTGGTTTGAATTGGATTCATATAGGAAAGATGAGAAAATATAAAACAGTAGGGGAAATTTCTCAATTATCCCAAAACATAATTTCCATTTAGAATACATGATGACTTATACCCTATTTTTTTTCAATGTGTTCCATTCAGGTGGGTATCATCTCCCACTATTTAGAAATAGAGGAAAATTGTACTACATAAGTTTTTACTTAAAAACTAACAAAATTTATTATTATTATTTTATTGTGAAGTCATCACACCAAGATTTTAATGAAGGGAAAATTGCAAAAGAAATAAAGATAATTGATACAAATAGCACAGAAGAGTAGAAAACAAGAAGACTGCTTTAGGCTACTAATTAAGAGAGACAAGACAATTTACAGCGGATGTGGATTCAAGAATAAAGTGAAAAGAATATAATAAATTATTCTTGATGAAAATTAAGGCTGTGTTTAGTTGTAATTCTCATATTAGAATGTAAGTATGACTCTAATTAAAATAATGTCCACAGTTGTCAAGTAGAAATATGTCTGTGAAATTACCATATTAACAAGACTTGTATTTTTTCCAACATGTACTTGTACCATTATTCTTCAGTCTAACTCACTTAATAGTATTTGAATCCCATTAAAAATGCTGTATTTCATTTCAAAACTATTTAAGTCTTTACCAAGAACCATAATTTCCATAACACTAGATATAAATTTCTTACTCTTAATAACGCTTATTACCTCAATTTTAAATACATTCAATAGTACACTATCCTGTGCAACATTGTTAAATTTTAGGTATACGATATGACAAATTATCATGTGAATTTGTACCTTTACATGTTATATCTTGGCTCTTATTTTTCCCCATCCCCCTGTCCTCGCTTCAACCCCTCCACACCTCCCTTTTTACAAAGACTTTGTTTCCATTTTTTCCTTTTCTTATATTTTTTCCTTTCCCTTCTTTCCTCTCCCACATTCTCTTCCCCTCCCCTTTGGAACTTTTCTTCCTATTTCACATTATCTATGGAGAAATAAGATACTTTCTTTTTTTGTTGTTGTTAAATTCTTTTATTGGTACATTTTTGGTATATAACATAATGACATTTCTCATTGGGAATTATACATTTACACAATGCATCTTGGTTCTTATTTTTTCCCCATTCTTAGCCCTCCCTTCATGCCCTCTACCCTTCCCTATTTACAAAGACTTTATTTCTATTTTTTCCATTTCTCATCATTTTTCCTTTCCCTCCTTTCCTTTCCCCTGCCCCTCCCACTACCCCTACCCCTTTGTACCATTTCTTCCTATTTTGTATTATCAATTATTCATTCTAATCATTGGTACAGTTTAGGTATACAATCTAATGGCATTCATCATTGGAAATTTGCACCTTTACATAGTCTCTCTTGGTTCTTATTTTTCACGCTTGCCTAGTCCTCCCTTCAATACCTCCATTCCTCCCTGTTTAAAAAGATTTTGTTCCTATATTTCCATTTTCTAATATTAATCCCATTCCCTTCTATCCTTTCCCTTACCCTTCCCACTTCCTTCCCCTTTGGCACTTTTCTTCCTATTTTACATTAC
>NW_004624769.1:19313813-19329671 GCF_000247695.1 Heterocephalus glaber
ATCATTCTCTTAGTCTCCATTGCTTTGATTTCTGCTCTGATCTTAATAATTTCCTCCCTTGTATGAGCTTTGAGGCTGTCCTTCTCTTCTTCTTCTAGAAGCTTGAGGTGCAACATCAGGTTGTTTAATTGGGCTCATTCTGTTTTCTGAATATGAGTATTCACTGCTATGAATTTCCCTCGTAAGACTGCTCTCATTGTGTCCCATAGATTCCAATATGTTGTACTGTTATTGTCATTTAATTGAAGGAACTGTCTGATTTCTTCTTTAATTTCCTCTGTGACCCATTGGTTATTCAGAAGTGTGTTGTTCAATTCCCACCCGTTTATGAAGTTTTTTGAGTTTCTTTTGCTATGGATCTCCAATTTCGTCACACTATGGTCTGATACTATACAGGGGATAACTTCAATTCCTTTGCACTTCCTTAAACATATTCTATGTGTGAATATGTGGTCTATGTTGGAGAATGACCCATGTGCAGCTGAGAAGAATATGTATTCTGATTTTGTGGGGTGGAAGACTCTGTAAACATCTGTTAAGTTCATTGGTTTTGCCAATTTAAACCACTCAGGCTCAGAGAAAAAATATTTAATGTTTGCTCTCAAATTTCAAAAGTTACTCTTGTAGGAAGGAAAAAGTTGTTATTTTAAAGAAATATCTTTCAGTGCTCTTACTATCTCCTTTAATACCTGATAGAACTCATGTGAGGTAGTTAGTATTATTACCATCTTACATAAAAGTAAACTAACATTTCTAACTGATACAATTAATGCATGATAATGACAGAATTTGAAGAGTAAATGTGGCAAACTAAAACAATCATAAGAATGTTTTAGTATAGTTTTAACTGTTGAAATAATTGACCTTGAGCTAAATGTTAGGTGACTAAATATCTATACTTGTCAATCACTTAAAGATACTATAGTATTAATTTGAAAATAGTTTGATAACATCGAATTTATATTTTCACATTTTGTGTTATAAAGGTAATTAAAGCAAATTTGTAAAACTAGAAAGTAAAGAAAAATTCAATATTGACATGAATATCTACATATTCTTAATGTTTTTGTAACATTCAATGTTTGCTTTCATTTCATTGTATTTTTTCTTATTATATATATATATATATATATCTGTTCATAACCTATAATAAATTGTTCCTCCCCTCCTGTTCTTCCCTCCTTCCTACCCTCTGTCCCTCCCTCCTTTCGTTTCTCTTCTGTCTTTCTTTCTTCTTTCTTTTTCTTTCTTTCTTTCTTTCTTTCTTTCTTTCTTTCTTTCTTTCTTTCTTTCTTTCCTAACCTATATATTTAATCCTATTTCAGACTATTTTAACTTCATTTTAACCTGTAATAACTTTTTGGTAAGTGCACCACAATTTATTTGAGCATTAAAATATATTACATACTATTACACATTTGTTGGACTGTCAGGTTTTTGCTATTATAAACAATAAAAAGTTGAACATCTTGCAAATAAAATTTTTCATACACTATATTATTTTAGACAGATTTTTAGAAATTAAATCACTGGATTAGAGTGTACACATACATTTAGGGCTTTTGATAAATTTGTTCAAATTGCTTTTTAAAAATATAGTCAATTCATATTCAATAGATAAACATGAAAATTCTCATTTTTACATTTCTCTTTGTCTGCTTGTTTTTTTTCTGAGACAGGCACTCACTCTGTTGTTCAGACTGGCCACTATATAGTGCAAGCTGGGCTCTCATTTGGAGTGATGTTCTTGGCTCAGCCTCTTGAATGCTGGGATCACAGACATGTGCCATTACAACTGGCTGAGTATTTTTGCATTTCTTTGACTACTAGCTCCAATGAATATTTGTTTCACAAACTTTTTAGTTTCTTTCAAATTATCTTTTGAATTACTCTCATATGCTTTTAAACTATGTTCCATAAACACATAATTTAGTAAATTGGCCAAAAGGAGAAATACATGGGATTCAACTTGCAAATGTTTGTATCATGGTACCAATCAACATCTTTTTCTCCTCTACATAATATAATTAGATTTTCAATGCGTCTGATCCTATTTTAGGTGTGAGAGTTTAAAGATGAATGAGTCTGAGCTGAATCTCAGCTGATATATATCTTAAAGCCATAGAAGGAGGCAGGTCCTTAAAGAAACAACTCCTATATTATGAATATAGTTATAAATAACCGTTCTGAAGGCAGGCATGAAGCATTTAATCAGGGAACATTTACAAGCATCTTTTCTACATTCTTTCTTCCCCTTTTCCTGCCACTAAGCTAGTAAGAAAGAACACTGAAGCAAGATATAAGAAGCAAAAAAACTCAGAATTCTCACTGTTAAGTTTTCAAATCATGGTTAATATCAGAACAGAATAATGTAAAACATAATCCCCCATTAATGTATATCCATTTGAAAAAAAATATTCAACATATTCAGGCACTTTTATATAAGAAATTCTGAACAAGTATATATTAAAGACATTTGCTCTTAAGATCAGTCCCTGCACTACGAGTATCAGAATCTCAAAATACTTGCATAAGAAAGCCACACTCTTTCCTTTCTCTTTTTGGTTCTTCTCCTGTTTCAAAAATTGCTATAAAATATACATGCCATAAAATTTACCATTTCATCCATTTATAGATATACACTTTATAGGTTGTGCCTTTCTTTCCTGAGTGCTACTTTAAATTTGCCTTTTTCTAAAGGAGCACACACAAATTCTTATGGAAATAGAGTAAAGAGCCATTATTTTTGCTTAGAGAAACCAAGTTAAACTATTGAGATGATATGATATCTAAATTGAGCCTTACACAGAGATTGGAGTTTTCTAAATAGACAAGAGGAAATGACATTCTAAATAAAAGCACATGATCTGTGGCATAATCATAAAATTGGATGGCATACATTGCCAAGAACAGTGAGTAGGTGGTCTGAGCAAACAAGTGCTTAGAATGTTATTGAATTAATAAAGGTGAAGAAGAACTTCAAGGAAAACAAGTTTTTCCTAACCTTGGCCAGTCCTCCCCATTACCTTCCCTCCTTTGTAGCAGTAATTCCTTGTTCTGCTACAGATAAAATTGGCAACTATGTCCTGTTAACAAGGTTTATGTTATCTTGTTCTCACAAGATTCACAAGGCTCTGTATTCTTTCAAGGCTAAGTTACAAAACTATCTGCCCTTGTCCTATTTCTGTAATTTTGCTTGCTACATCACTAGAAACACCAATCCCTTTGACTAAATGTATAAAAACTGAAACTTTTGTTTGTTCAAGGCTCAACCTTTAGACATTAGTCCGTTGAGCTAGTGTTCACCTAAAATCTGTAATGAAGTCCTCCTGTTTCCCAGTGGTCTCTCCTGTTTGTGAAATCTCACAACAAGTGAATATGTATCACTTTAATTTAAAAAATTTTCTGAAGCACTAGCTTCTGAGATAAGAGACATGGGGTCCACTTCTTGCTTCATCTTCTCAACCTTTCCTGAGCTCATAGCCACATATTCACTGTGAGGATACTTGGCCTAAATCAGTGGTTGGCAAACATTTGTTTGTAAAGACACAGGTAATTAATTTTTCCAGCTTTGTTGAACACACTTGTTTGTTGAAAGTACTCAGCTCTGCAAACAAATAAATAAGATTGGGTTTCACTTGAAGGCTGCACCTTGCTAACACATGGGCTGGATATTCTTCATGTTTCCCTCCTGCATTAGCATTTTGTAGTTCTAGCCTTCTTTTTCTATTTCCTAAGTTTTGTTTGGTTTCAGATACATTCAATCACAAAAAAGCATATTTTAAAATCAGAACATTTAAAATAATTGACATTAGAGTTGCTCTTCCTTTTACAAGAGGTTAACTAAGCATCATTTCTTAATTGTTATAAATAATTGACATGGATGTTCACCTTTCTACATTGAAGAATACTAATCCTAAACTCTTATACAAGAAATAAAAAATAATAGTGAAAAAGTTATAAAGCTAATTTCTTTTTTGCAGTACTGGGGATTGAACTCAGGACCTTGTGCTTAAAAGGCAGGCTCAGTGCCACTGAGCTAAATCTCCATCCCTAAGGCTAATGTTCTTAAAGAGAAATGTGAGTAATCTCTGTTGGGGGGTAATTAAGGTAGTGTGGAATACAAATTCATATAAACTTACCCATCACTATAGATGTCAGGCTTATTTTCATCGCAGATATCCTCTCAGTTATTTTGGTTTTGGATGGATCAATAACAAGAGAATGTAACTCACAGATGTAGTATTCTATTTAATGTCTATATTAAGCAAGCTTAACCATGTGTTTGAACTAGAACAATCAAAAAATTTCACTGTTTCATTTTTTAAAATATATATATTGATTATTGTAAAGAGCAAAGTAAAAGACAACACAAAACAGGAAGATAGATATTTTGCCCATAGGAAGGGGATCCAGAGATAAAGGGAGGGGGACAGAGAGGATACACTATGTACATGTACCAATTCCCAACCATGAATGTGATCATTAGGTACTGAAAATGTGTATTATAAAAATATACACATATATGTATATTTTGAATGTATTAATTAACTGCAGATTGTGTTCAATAGAGTAATATAAGGAGAGAAGGGTTAAATCAACAAGTGGCATCTCTTCTTATTAAAAAGCTTCTGCACAGCAACAGAAACCAACAACAGTGTGAAGAGACAACCCACAATGTGGGAAAATATCTTCACCTGCTGTTCCTGAGACAAAGGTCTACTATCTACAATCTATAAAGAACTTAAACAAATCAGACCTTCCAAATTTAAAGACCTAATCCAAAAATGGGCATCTGAAATGAACAGACATTTCTCAGACAAAGAAGTAGAAATAGCAAATAAATACATGAAAAAATGTTCAACATCATTGGTGATTTGAGAGATGCAAAAGAAAACAATGCAGAGATTCCACTTCACCCCAGAAAAGATGGCTGCTATCATGAAATCAACCAATAACAAATGCTGGCAGGGCTGTGGGGAAAGAGGAACCCTGCTCCATTGCTGGTAGGAGTGTGGACTGTTGCAACCACTGTGGAAATCAGTATGGAGATACCTCAAAGAAATAGGACTAGAAGTCCCACTTGACCCAGTTATTCCCCTGCTGGATATCTTCCCCAAAGAATTAAAAGAATCATATTACACTGATATATGTACACCCATATTCATAGGGGTACAATTTGTAATAGCTAAAACTTGGAAACAGGCCAATTGCCCATCAACTGGAAACTGGATAAAGAAAATGTGGGTTTTTTTTTTAATAAAATGGAGTACTACTCAGCCATAAAGAACAAGAAATTAGAGACATTTATAGCTAAATGGATGCACATTGAGGCCATACTCTTAAGTGAAACAAATAGGACACACATGTGTAAATACTGAATAGTTTCTCTGGTGTGAGAAACTGAAAGTGTAAATAAGGACTAAAAGGTATAATAGATAATGTGAAATAAGAAGAAAAGGTGCAAAGGGGAAGGCAAAGAAGGAAATGGAATTAATATGAGAAAATGAAAAAATGGAAATAAAGTCTTTGTAGATGAGGGGGATGGAGGGGTTGAAGGGAGGGCAAGGGAATGGGGAAAAAATAAGAACCAAGAGAGATTATGTAAAGATGAAAACTTCCAATGATTAATATCATTATATTGTATACCTAAAATGTACCAATAAAATTAATTAAAAAAACAATGATGGTCTATACAAAAGAGATAAAAAATTTCAGGAACTAAAATTTAGAAAGTATTTCTTTTATTTCACACAAGGGCATGAAATACATCCATTATAGCACACAATGTATTGGATTATGACAATTCATATTAGACACATCCTTGTCTGTTCATTATTAATTATGCACATTATTCATCCATTATGTCTGTACTCCAATTGGTCATTTGGAAATGAGTCTCAAGCTCATCTATTGACACAGGCACTTACCTCTTGTCTAGAGGTGCTTGCCTGGATATTTACAAATACTTAATTATAATTTATGTTATTTATTTTAAGTATTAATATCAATACTATTGTTTATATCTAATAATATATTAATTTATAATTTTATAATTCAATAATCAGACACATATTCCAATCGATCCAATAAATGTGTCCATCTGGCTGATGATCTTAACTGGGGCTTATTTTCAGGGCAGGGCTTATATTACAAGCATCATGAAAAATCATGCTTGGGCTTCTTTTCTGATTAGTCTTATTTTTGGGAAAATATGGTATTTAGAATATAGACAACAATCCAAAAGCTAAACCTCATGTGAAAGATGGAGGGAGATAAGAAAATGACACATATCTTAAAAACATAGTATGGAAATATACTATGTGAAATTAGTAACAGAAATTATATGGTAAACAAGAAGGCTATAAGTAGCCTTCTTGGTAAAGAGATTTGCAACTGAACACTGAGAAATGCTGAATGTATGATGTAAATAGTTTTGAGTTTTGAATATATGCTTTAGTTATCAGGTGTTAGAAGTAAAGCAGATTGCTGTTCTAGGTATTGTCCAAGTAGACTAGTTGTCATGTTTCATATGTCCCAGTAATGGCTTTTAATTTGCTCACTTGTGGGATAGCTCACATTGGGTAAGTTTATACAAGAAACTATCCCTTTTGAGATATTGTTTCATGAGAAACCATTTAAAACACTGGACTGAAAGAATCTACTGTGGCTGTGAAACATATCACTCAGAAATTCTGACTACGTACATTTCCCACTTCTGTGAGAAAATACTTGAAAAAAACTTAAAAGGAAGAAAGTTTTATTTTGGCTCATAGTTTCAGAGATTTCGGTCCATGGTCATTTGGCCCTATTGTTGTTGAGTTTGTAGCAAAACAGTACACAGTGATAGGGACCATGTGGTAGGGCAGAACTACTCATCATATGGCAGCTGGGAAACAAAAAAAGCGAGAAAGGAGCCATGGAGCATCATCCCCTTCAAAGGCCAGCTCCCATGACTCCACTTCCTTTCATTGGGCCACATTTCCTAAAGGTTCTACCACTTTCCAATAGCATTGCAAGCTGACAACTACGTTTTCACTACACGAGCCTTCACTTTTGCGGGGGACAATTCAGATCTGCACTATTGCAACCGCTGTCAAAGGACACTTGTTCGAGAAAAAGGCTAATTCTTGGAGAATTCTTAGAAGCAGAACAACAGCCTAGAATAGAATTGAACCTCTGCAAAGATGTTCTTCATGTGGGAATATCAAGGTCATTGGGGAACAAAGCAGTCCACTTCTTACATCCAGTCCCTAAATATTCACTCCTTGCACTCCTCAAAGCTCCCCTTTATCCCAGACACATGAGAATTCTCCTCAGTTTTCTCTACAAGGCTCTTCTTGGTTACTTCATTTTTATTTTAAGGGTAAGATAGGTACTGTGTGAGAATGTACTTTGCAAATTGTAAGTTAAATTTTAAACACAAATTGTTATTGCTGTTTTTAGTCAACTTTCAAACAAATGGGACCTAAAATGTTTTCAGCAAAAGTAATTATTAATAATCCGTTCCTTGTTTTCACTTGAGAAATAATTTGGGCGATTTAGGTGATTTTCTTTATCCTCTAAATATTCATTTAGAATGACATCATATTTCAACTATTTATAGTTTTTTCCAGCTCTCAACTTTTTTTTCATTCCGCACTATTCTGCTTGCAAATTATCAATGACACACTTCCCTTTCTGACCCAATTTTCAGTTTTTCTTCCCCACTACTTCTTATTGCACTTCAGATTTACTAGGGAATTTAACTGTGTTTAACATCCATTTTGTCTTAAATAATTGGCCCTCTTTTTATGAATAAAATTGAACAGAATAATACTGGGCCAAGGAAAACAGGAGTTGGCAGGTGATGGAATAGAACTGTAAGTAATTTACCTCAACTAAGGTAGAAGATGTTTTCATTTTTTTCAGTATCTTTAAAGTCACTCCATTTTGTTTCCTTTTGCTGCCATGAGCAGGATCCTCATTACCTACTTATGAGTTCTTTGATGTTCCATATGAGATAGCTATAGTAGACAATTCCTTTTCTCTATTATTGCTAGATAATCTCCTTTAATTCCTATTCTAGTGGTCCTCTATCCTTGCAGCAACCATCTTGAGTGGAATCCTTCCAGAATGACTCAAGTTTAGCAACATAGTGTCTGTTTGACTCACAAGAACCCCTCACCTACTGTTGGGAGCAGTCCAGCTTGGTACTATTCCTGCCTTCTCCTTCTCCCTCTAGTATTCTGTTATCAAGACTCTATCAGTAGTTATGGCTCCATATAAGCCCTGAAATTCCTGAGAATGCAAGTGAGGCTCTCTAGTGGACTCTTCTTATGAGTAAGTATCTGGGTTCCTGCAGATCAGCACTCAAGTCAAGACTAAGATTTAATTATCTGCTAATGCAGAAAATCTCAGCCTCCATCAGAGGCACAAATTTGACTTGAATATCTAGAGAGCAGAAAGAGGTAATGGAAAATATAGCAGAATGTCTTCTTTTGTGAATGCTATTCAAGGAAATCCTTCTTGCAGTGAATTTTCTTTCAGAATTACTTTTCTAGCCCTCCTTTTAGTCATCTGGGCTTCAATAATGATTGACAGGGACTTGGGGCTGCCTCTGCCTGAATTTTTCTTAGATAGCACAGTCATTGTTTCTGTATAGTCATCGACTGAGGGGACCACCTCCAAAACACTGAGACTAATGGAGTTTCAATTTCTGTATTCCACCATGGTGTTTTGACCTTATTGTTCATAGTAATTATGACCCATAATTTTGCAATTTTGGGGAAGTCATTTAACCAATATCTGTTTTCTCCACTGTACTGAAACTCCATGAGGTTCTGTGACAAATCTACTTTGTTTTATATTTGTGTTTAAGTTTTATACAATATCTAGCATGAGGCATTATGATTGGATAAACTAATGACTGATTAGTCATCTAGGTGTCAAATTTTCTACACTTTTCTCTCATTGAAGAAAATTTTGTATATTGCAAGTAAGGCTTGCCTTTTCATGAGCTAAAATGCCAACTTTCTGTAGCCTATTAATTGTTACTAGTTTTTCAATTGTTATTATAATTTTAAAAGCTTTCCTTATTGTTCATTTTTGAGAAATAAGTAAAATATACGTTTCTTCATTAGGCAAAATGAATGATTTCTTAATACTCAGACACTGGAATCATAGAGATTTTAAAAGGATAATAAAATCAGTTGATTTTCTTCAAGCATTTACAATGGTATGGATGAAATGAAAAATAAACAATCAATTACAATAATTACAATAAAATGTCAATTACAATAAAATGTCAATTACAATAAAATGTCAAGACAAACTTTATTTTTGAAATAAAATTGTTTTTGGTATCTAATATTCCAGGCCCTTTGCCAACATAACTTCTTATTTGACTTCTTACAACTATTCTCTCAGTTACATTTTATATTTCATTTTCTCCCAGTAGGAAACCCGAGGCTTGGTGAATTTAAACCTTTTGAAAAGTTAATATTGTATATTGTTCAAGCATGAGTTTATCTGACTTCAAAGTAAGCTCTCTTTTCTTTATGGCACATATCTAAGAACTATAGCTCTCCTTCTCTGTGGGTAGAGACCACCCCAAAACTGCCTACCAATTATTTATTGAGAACTTATGCTGTGCCAAGAATTGTGTTAGCTTTTTTTACAAAAATAAATTCATTTTGCCCTAACTCTTAGACATTGGCATCATCATTCCTTTTATGTGTAGTGGGATATTGATGGTCATCAAACTTAAGTAACATGTCCAAAGCCATATAGACAGTAAGATGTAGAGCTAAGATTTGATATCAGTTATAATGTCTGTAACATTACACTCAATAGTGTTTTTTAGATGTCTTTTCTGATATTGTTTTTTTCTTTTTGGGATTAACATGGGCTAACTGAATATATTCTATTTGATGACAAGTAGACAATAGCTTTCAGGAATTTCAAACCATACTGCATCTCATTGGTGAAGTCTGAGAACTTTTTTCCTGGCTCCATATGGATTCCTAGGCTTTGTGTGTCCCTAAAGATAGTCTTTACATCATATACTTTGTCAGGATAATTCAGACCATATTTACTACTAATTAAGTGGTGTGGAAAATCCAGTATTTCCCCATAGGAAACTGTGGAACATAGGCTGAAAGAACATTACCATAAAGGACCACAAAGGCTTCTCATTTCTTCAACCAAAACTCATTCATCCATGGACCAATCTGCTCCTAAATTTGTAAACAGCTGTCCAAAAATAAACTCACTAAATTAAATAATATTCCCCAGCAATTGTGTGCAGTTTCACAAATGCTTTTATTTTCATTCTTCTCATCTCAGTGGCATTTAAGAGCTATTAAATCAATGAAAGGGGGGGATAACATTCTTTATAAATGTAAACATGATGACTTACAAGTCAAGATTCTAATCACCCTTTGAGCTCTTGAGGCATCTATTTGTCTTTCCAATTTAGATTGTGTGTCTCTTGAGCCCTGCTCACACATTCTTTATGCCTGGTACACTGCCAGATCCATCAGTGTTAAACAAATAATTAATCTTCATGATGATAGCTCACAGAAGTAGACCCACAATTACTGAAGGGCACCTTGATCCCAGGAAAGTCTGCTTTGAAAGAATATGTGAGTGTAGCAAATAACATCCATCCAGTAAGGCAAATCACGGCTTTTTACAGTCTCAGATCCTGGTCTAGAAAAGACAATTGTTGGATAAGATGGCCAAGTGATGGATTAGAAATATAGGGAGCTAATCCATGCATTTACTTTTTTCAGTGTTTATTCATGTATGTATGCATGCATATATTTATATATGTTTGCATTATATAATAATTACACTAATTGTGAGGAGTTGGTACACATACATAACACATCTCAATACTCTTTTCATCACCTTCTCTTTTCCCTCCCCCATTTCTTATCCCTTTCCATTTGAAAAAGGTCTATATCCCTACTTGCTATTATCTATCTTTTATTTTGGACCTTTTTTATCATTTGAGTTTCTCATATAAGAGAAACAATGGAATATTTAAACTAGTGTGCCCAATTTGTTTCAGTTAACATTATGATCTCAAGGTGCACCCATTTTCCTAATAGTGGCTCAACTTTATCCTTCTTTATGGCAGAATAACATTCCATTCTGTATAAATACAGTTTATCCATTCATCTGTTTATGGACATATGAATTTAGCTATTATGAATTATATTGAAATAAATATGGATATGCATTATTACTGCAATATGATGTCTTAAACTATTTTGGGAAGATACCTAGAAGTGAAGAGCTGGGTCAAATGGAATTTCTAGTTTTAGTTTTTGAGGAATCACCATACTGATTTTCATAGTGGTTGTACTAGTTTACATTCCCAATAACAACAATGTAGAAGGATTCCTTTCTCCTCAACAACCTCTGCAGTATTTGTTATTATTTGATTTCTTGATGGTAGTCATTATTTCTGGAGTAAGGCAGGATCTCAGTACTGTTTTAATTTGCATTTCTCTGATGACCAGTAATGTTAAAAATCTCTTCATGTATTTATTGGCCATTTGTACTTCTCTTCTGTGAAGCATCTATTCATTTTACTTGCCTATTGTTAATTAGGTCTTTCATTTGGGGAGTCTGATTTTTTGGAGTATTTTATATATTCTAGATATTAGTCCTCTGTCTGAGGAATAGCTGGCCAATTTTTTTTCCATTATGTAGCTTTTCTTTTATGCTGTTGGTTGCTTCTTTTGCCACATAGGGCTTTTTAATTTGTTATGATTCCATTTGTTGATTCTTGGAACTATTTCCTGTGCAACAGGGGTTCTGATTAGAAAATCTTTGCATATGCTTATGACTTCAAGAGTTTTACCTATTTGTCTTCCAGCAGGTTGTATTTCAGTTTTAACATTTATTTCTCTGTTCCATTTCAATTTTATTTCAGTGCATGATGAAAAATATGGGCCTAGATCCAATCTTTTGCATGTGGATTGCCAGTTTCCCAACACAATTTATTAAAGAAGCTATCTTTTCTCCAGTGTATGTTTTTGGCCCTTTGTCAAAGATGAGATAGTTTAATATGCTTGGGGTTGTTTTGGATCCTCTACTCTGTTCCATTGATCCTCATGTCTGTTTTGTGCCAGTCCCATGCTTCTTTTATCCCTGTAACTGTGTATTATTACTTCAGGTCTGAGATTATGAAGCCTCTTACTTTGTTTTTGTTACCCAGGATCAAGTAGCTGCTGGATTTGGTAATTGGCCAAGCCTAAGATAAGTGATTTAGCAAGAGTATCTGGGCAGAGCACAATCTGTAGAATTGCCTCTTCGTTTTAGAACATAATAGAGAAGTACGTGTTATAAAACATGAAAGTCTTTGATTTTTTTCCATTTAATTAACAAACAGTTCAACAGTATTTTTCAAACTGAGCAAATAAAATTATTGATGCAGCAGTGAATGGCTCTTTGATATTTAGCTACATTTCATATAAAAGGATAAGAATATCTCAGATGTCCTCTGGTTTGGCTTTGGCTTGGAGTCTGAATCTTTGTTGTTTATGTGGATCTAAATTCCCAAGCCCAGAATTACAAGATAAAGTAAACCTGAAAAGCCTGTGCTGTTCAAAAGAACCTGGAAGAATTAAGCACAAATCCTACTGAGAGGCATTAGAACTGGCAATGAACTTTTCCACGCAAAAAAAGAACAAAGTGTCAATGTGTTGAGAGAAAATAATAGTAGTCTGGAATTATTTTACACTGCTAAAATATCTTTCATGAATGAAGTAAAAATAACAAGAAATGAGCAGAATTTGAGAATTTACTTCTAATTGGCCCCCCAATACCTCCTCATGTTCTTTGAAAAGAAGGAAAAGGGTCCTGTAAGTCTAAAATGAATCAAAGAGGAGAGAGAAAAAAACACAAAGGTACATCTAATACATTATGTCTGTATGAAATGTTAATTTAATTTATGGGTTATAAAATTAAACAAGAAAATTTAAACAGTAATATAATTGTAATTTTGCTTTGAAACAAAAGTGAAAATAAAATATTCTAAGGACCTTAAATTTGAGGGGAAAGGAAGTCAAGAAATGGATTAAATTTAGGACTTACATACACAAATGTACATCTTAAGGATAACTATTATAATAATATAATATAGGGTATAGCATCCAAACAGTACAGGAGGAAAAAATTAAATCTTTTAATCATTTCAAAAGGAGCTACAAGGGAGAGGAAGAGGGAGACAAAATGCACAGAGAAAGTAAGACCCATAGAAAGTTCAATCACAATAGTAGTGAAGAATCATCCAGTGCTTTGTTTGACAGACTGAAACGTTTAAAGGTATGAAGTAGTTGCTCTCTCTGAACACTAGAGGCAGGCACAGTTATTATCCCCATTAGGCAGAGAGACTGTCTTAGTGTGCTCAGGCTGGTAAAACAAAACGCAATTAACTGGGTGGCTTAAACAATAGAAATTAATTTTTCACAGTTCTAGGGGCTGGGAAGGCCAGAATGAAGGTGCCTGCTAGGTAGCTTTCACTGTGAGGCCTCACTGCTTTGCTTTCAGGGAGCTGCCATTTCACTCTTGGACCCTTGACCTTTGTCTTGTATGCATGTGGATGGAGTATGAAGGTGAGCAAGCTTTCGTGGGGTTCCCTCTCCTAAAGACACCGATCCCATCAGGAAGTCTCCACCTGCACGTCACATGACCTTACCAGATCCCCATCTCTAAACACCATCACTTTGGGGGTTCAATTTGACTTGTGACTTTGGGGAAGGACACAAATATTCAGTCCATGACCGAGGTTAAATGATCAAAAGAAGAGGCAAGATTCAAGCACAGGCATTCTGACTGAAGAGCCAGTGCTTTTACATACTATCACAATATACAATAGATATATACAATATACAATAAATTGATTTATTTTATTTTAAAGATTTTTCTAGTGAGTTGAAGAAAAGCTCCATCTTCTTAAATAAGGTTTATCTTTTTTAAAAAAAAAAACATGGAATTTATATTGTGGCAGCAGTATTTATTGCTAAGCTTTCCACTGTCTGCATATACCATGTCTTGTTTTTCAATTTCCTGATTTGATGGACATTTCTGTTCTCTCCTATGTGAAGCTGTCATGAATACAGCTGCTATGAACACTTCTTTAAAAGTATTTTTTTGTGGACACATGTTTTATTTCTTTAAAGAAAATACTTAAAAGTAAAACATGTCAGCCATCTATGGTGGAACACACTTGCAATTCCAGCACTCTAGGAGGCTGAGGCAGGAAGATAGAAAGTTCAGGGCTAGACTGAGTAACTTAGAGACTTAGCAAGATGCTGTCTCAAAAATAAAAAAGAAATAAACAGAACTGGAAAGAGTTCAGTGCGAAGTCCTAGGTTTAATCCACACACACAAAAAGAGTAAAAATATTCAAGTGGTTGTGCCACTTTAGACATCTGTTGACAATATATAAGAATGTTCATTGCTCCATATGAAATATAAATATTACTAAGTTATTTAATTTGAGCCACTTTATTGTGTGTTCATTGTGATTTTAATTTGCACATCTGAGTGATAACTAAGGATGATGCACAGAATTTTGTCAAATTCAGGTTCACATATCTTATGTTATTCACCTTTTGCATATTTGTAGTAATTCTTTGAATTACCATTATTATTTAGTTGTAAAAATCATTTCTATCTTTGGGATACAAGTCCTTTGTCAGATATGGATATATTACAAAGATTATCTTCTAGTAGGTTTTTTGAAATTCCATTTTCTTAACTGCTTTTCTGAAAAGCACATATTTTAAATTTTTCTCCATGCACAAAAATCTTAAGGAATCTAGAAAAAATTTACTACAAGTAATGAGTGAATTTAGGAAGATCACAGGGTATAATGTCAATATATAAAAATCAGTTATGTTCAACTGCACTAGAAACAAAAGCTGCAAAAACAAAAAGGTGAAATATGTTTTGTATAAACATAACAACATAGAGTATTTAAAGAAACATTTAACAAAGAATGCAAAAATGTTATATGCTGAAAACAGCAAACATTCCTGAGAGAAATAGAAAAACCTAGATAGGGTCTGAGTCACACAGAACACACCGAATCAGCCTGCTGCAGACAGGCAGGTCTGTACACACTCTACTGAGGTCCCAAGTCAAGCGGAAGATGTCAAATCACGGCCATACAGACAGGCAGCCACCTGGTTCCACACTACAAAGATGCAGAGGACAACAGACCACCAGACCACCAGACCACGGTACTGAGTTCTGCTGCTCCCTGCCCAGAGGTAGGAGCTTCTGAGCTGCCAACCCAATGCTCCTGGTCCAGAGGAAGGGGCTTCCAGATTACCATCCCTCCCGCTCCTCCCAGCCCAGAGGAAAGGGCTTTTGAGCCATCTTCTATCCCGCTGCTATAGGCCCAGGAGAAGGGGGTTCTCAGCCACAATTCCACTGCTCCTGGTCCCGAGAAAGGGGCTTCCAGGGCACCATCACTCCTGCTGCTACCAGCCCAGAGGAAAGGGCTTTTGGGCCACCATCCCTACTGCAGCTCCTGGCCCCTGTCCCACCTCTTCCAGCTCAGAGGAGGTAATTCGTGCAGGCACTAAAAGTCCCCTGCCCCAGTCAAAATGAGAAAACACATAAATAAATATTAAAACCAGACTTCCAGATCACCTAGAGCAACCACAAAGGGAAATGAGATGGAACACTCTGATACTCAACAACTTGGACCTACTGAACTGGAAACAAAAGGGCATCTGGAAAAAATGAAATCAGAAATAATTTCTCAGATAACACGAGAAATTGTGCCCCTAGTGCAAGACATGATTAATAAATCTAGAGAGGAGCTCAGGAACATGATGGAATCCCAACATA
>NW_004624769.1:19342162-19406338 GCF_000247695.1 Heterocephalus glaber
CAATTTCTCCTGTTATCTGAGAAATTATTTCTGATTTCATTTTTTCCAGATCCCCTTTTGTTGCCAGTTCAGTGGGTCCAGGTGGTTGGGTATCATATTGTTCCATCTCACTTCCCTTTGGGCTTGCTGTAAGTGATCTGGAAGTCTGGTTTTGAGACTCATTTATATGTTTTCTCATTTTGACTGGGGCAGGGGGCTGTCAGTACCTGCACAGGTTACCTCCTCTGAGCTGGGAGAGGTGGGACAGGGGCTGGGAGCAGTGGTTGGGATGGTGGCTTAAAAGCCCTTTCCTCTGGGCTGGTAGCAGTGGGTGGGATGGTGGCTAGGAAGCCCCTTCCTCTGGACCAGGAGCAGTGGAATGGTGGCTGAGAAGACCCTTCTCCTGGGCCAGGAGCAGTGGGACAGAAGATGGCTCAAAAGCCCTTTTGTCTTGGCTGAGAGCAGCGGGAGTGATGGTGATCTGGAAGCCCCTTCCTCTGGACAAGGAGCAGTGGGATGGCAGCTCAGAAGCCCCTACTTCTGGGCCAGAAGGAGCTGGACTCTGTACCGTGTTCTGGTGATCTGCTGTCCTCTGTGTCTTTGTAGTGTGGAACCACGTGGCTGCCTTTCTGTAGTGGGGTGATTCAGTGTCTTCCGCATGACTTGGGACCTTGGTAGGTTGTGCACAGATCTGTCTGACTGCAGTGGGCTGATTCAGCCTGTTCCAGACTACTTGGGTCCTCGTTAGGTTGTGCCCCTCTTTTAATTCTTTATAATGCATTTTATATTGTGTTTGTTGTCTATTTTCCCCATTGGAATGCATGTTACATATATATATGTTTGTATATTCTAAAGCCTAAAATATACCATCAATGGCATGCATAATGTGTTTGGAGAATTCACTGAACTGTTGAATGTGCCAGAACACCATGTACAAAACAGTGAACTCAATTTTTATCTAAGTTTATATTTATGGATATAGTTAGGCTTTGCAACTCAGGAGACATGCAGAGTTCCTCTAGAGGAGTCTGTTAACTATCCTCTTCTCAAATACACATGCAAATAATTATGAATGGCAGAGAGAGAGAGGGAGAGCGAGAGAGATGGGGTGGTATAGGAACATGTACATATATTTAAGCATGTGCATATACACACATTTTTGTACTGATGGTTAATTTTATGTGTCAATATAAAAAGGATAAGGAGTAACCAGATAGCTGATTGAAATATTATTTCTGGGTGTATCTGTCAAAATGTTGCTGGAAGAGATTAGTGGCATTTGAATCAGTAAATAGAGGGAAGGAATTCAACTGTCACTCTTATGGCTTTGTGTAGATGTTCTCCAAGGCCTCATGTGGTCATAGGGGTTTTTCAGAGGTGGCTTGACATAGAGTGTGATGATGGGGTTAAGGGTACATGATTACCTAATCGGTCCACTGATTGGTTTGGCCCCTAATCCTGGTTGTCTAGATAAGATAAAAAGGGCAGAAAAATGCTGTTTAGGCTCCCTTGTTCCTTTTTAAAAAAAATTAATTTTATTGGTACATTTTAGGTACACAGTATAGTGACATTCATCATTGGAAATTTGCACCTTCACATAATATATCTTGGTTCCTATTTTTTCCCCATTCTCCTGCCCTCCCTATCTACAATACTTTTACTACCATGGGTACCATGAACTGTTTCTCCTCTGTGATGCCCTTTTGCCATGTGCCACCCTGCCTTGGAGCTAGTCATTTATAGACGGAAACCTCTACAAGCTATAAGTTAAATAAACCTCTCCTCATTTAACTTTGGATGTCATGTATTTTGTATCAGCAATGAGAAAAGTAGCTAAAACACTCACCAATGTCGGTAGACATCATCCAGTCCAATTCACTGAGGTCTTGAATGGAACAAACAACATGGAAATGGCAAATTTCTTCTCTCTTCTCTCTGTTAGATCACAATCATGCATTTTCTCCTGCCCTAAGATGCTGATGTTTCTGCTTGATGAGCCATTGGACTGAGACTGAATTATACCACTGCCTTTCCAGGATCCCTAGCAGATGATGGGCTTTCTCAGCCTCTGTGATCATATGAGCCAATTCCATAATCTCTCTCTGTATGTCTGTCTCTTTTTCTCTCTGACTGTTTTATATATTAAATCTCACATCTATATCTCACACATATATATACCTACACACATATATGTATGTATGTATTATACAATGTATATTCTGTTTCTCTGGAGAATCTTCACAAATACATTGTATATATAAATATGCATATGTATATTTACACATATGCATATTTATATATATTCACAGATGCATATGTTTATATACAGATTTTATATCTACAAAAAACATTTATATCAGAAATTTATTTCTGTTTCATAATTACATTTTCCTCATAATGATTCATCTATGATACCAAAAAAACATAATTAAATATAGCTAGTCAGATAGAAACTGAAGTTACATCCAATAATTTAAAGACATTATTAGTAATGCTTAATATTTGGTGATAACAACTTTAGATATGGCCATGGCAAAGTAATTAAATACAGATCTAGAACTCTATGACCTAGGGTATATTCCTTGCTCTTCCATTTACTAATGTGATTGAGAATGAGTCATTTACATTCTCTGTAGCCCAGTTCCTTCATTTTTAAAATGTATCCTTCAATTTATAATGTTATTGTGAAGCCTAAATGAGTTAATATCCTTATAAAGAACATAAACAGTGTCTATAACATAAGAGATAGCAGCACAGAAAGCAAAGAAAACCTTCTCTGTCTACACATACAGTCCCTTCTGAACTCTGTACACTACCTTATATAGTGAGACCCTAAAGAACAGGTTCTCAAAAGTCTCAAATCTAGGATTAAAGAAAAGTAGGCTTTTCCCCATTTTTCTCCATTACATCTTTCCTCTAAACAGGAAGCTAACCTAAAATTGTAATGATCAAGGTAGAAAAAAAGACTTTTCTACATAAAGCAATAAACTCCATCTTTTCATGATTATAATTGTAATTGTTTTTAGCTAAGGGATAATTGAATAAACATAAGAATTCTTTCTCTTTCAAAGACCATTGTTTAAAATCTCTTGTTTTTCTGTAAAATGTTATTCTGAATAGGAAAAATTAAAAGTTAAAGTTTATCTAGTTTAAAAATTCTGCAAGCCTTATATAGTAATGACTTCTTCTCAGGCTACCTGATCCCCTGGGGTTATTTGGAGAGGAAGTAATACTCTTGGGAGTAAAAAAAGCAATAATAAGTCATTGATATTTTCCAAATCCTTGACCATACTTTGCAGGTATTATTTTAATATTGCATAGGCTTTATAGTTATATTTAAGGTAATATAATTGGGCTTCAAATAATCAAAACCATATGCCCCAGTTAATCTTAGTTGTTGATCTGAATAGATGAAAAACTAGAGAGGCAATTGGATCATGGGGGTGCTATACTCATCAGTGGATTAATCCACTGAAGTTCATAGCTGAATGTGAAGTTAGGAAGTGCAGCCAATTTCAAGGCAGGGTGGGTCACTGAGGTAATTTTTGGAGAGAAGGTCTCTTACTGGTGCTCTTCCCTTGAGCTCTGCTTCCTAACTGCCATGGATTGAGTAGCTTTCCTCTGCCAGCCTCTTCCATGATGCCATTTCCTGCCTTAATGTCAGACCATCAAGAACTGAACCCTCTGAGATCACAAGAAAAATAAACCTCTGTTTCTTTAAGCTGCTGGTGTCAGGTATTTAGTTCCAATGACAAGAAAGTGACTATACAACATATGACTAAGTGTTAAAAATTAGTAAAATTCTGTGTTGCATTTCAGGGGAATAAATATTATAAATCGGATATGCTTTAAGATACCATCTATGAAGATTTAGTTAATAGAGCCCTTAGTAGATTGTCTTGCCCATAGAAGAATTTCAAAGTATGTTTAGTAAAATGAAGAGTGACTCCAAAAATATATCTATGTCCAAATCCCTGGTAAATGTGAATATTACCATATTTTCATAAATAACTAAATTAAGGACTTTGAGATGAGATCATCCTTGGTTAATCCCAGTGAACCTAAATCCAATGACAACTGGTGTTAAAAGATATAGAAGAGGAAAAGTCACACAGTGGAGAAGATCATGTGAATGTGGAGGCAGAGCCTGTAGTGATGCAGGCACCAGCTGAGAACTCTAACAGCTGCCAGAATCTAGGAGAATCAAAGGAGAAAATGTCTCCCCCAGAGGCTCCAGAGAGAGAGTGCAACACTGCCAACATCTTGGAACAGGATTTCTGGCCTCCAAAGTGTGAAAGAATAAATTTATGTTATTTTAAGCCACCCACCTTATGGTAATTTGATATACTGACCACAGGGGGAAAATATAGTATGGTACTGAAATTACTTGGCAGTGAGTCAACAATGTAACTTCTTTTTTAGATTAGTTAATATTGATTCAGAGAAAGACAATCCTTCATGTAAAGCCAAGCCCTAGGGCTTTTGATGCAGCTCAGTGGTAGAGCACTTAGCATACATGAGCCCCTAGGTTCCATATCCAACACCACAAAAACAAAACAAGAAACACACACACAAAAATTCAAGGCTTTCCATTTACTACATGTGAGCTTGTGAAAAAAATTAGCTAAACTTTTGAGCTTAACTTTTGTAACTGAATATTAAAAAATATGTAAGCCATTTGCTTGCCATAAATTTCAAAACAGACAATAAATACAAATAACATGAAAAATAATAAGAATGCAATAAGTGATCATGATTATAAATGTTAAACCACTTCTATTTGAAATAGTTTTGTCATTTTTGTCTCATCTGTAAAATAGGTATAATAATCAACTGGCAGGATTTGGAGATGAAATTTTCTCAGATACTAATAAAACATTAGCTTTATTTTTTCATTTTACATGAAGTATTATATACATTGTGGATATTAAATTTTCCTTCTAATTTTTAGAAAAGTGTTTTCTTCTACTGAGTCATTGTCCCTACTGAGTCATTAGTGAAATGTTTCTGGGATCTGCTACAATAAAATTATCTTTACATTCACTACCTTCTCTTACTGTAGTTACAATATGGAATATCATCTTCATGATTTTTATATAATATTAAACTGTGCTCACATATGATAACCTAGTATGATATATTTGTTGTCCATAAAATGTTTGTCTATAAAGTCATTATCAGTATGTCCTAGTTTTAATAGTTTTTAAAATCTATCTTTATAAGTTAGCTTTCTATATTCTATTTAATAAATCCATCAGAAATTTCCCTCAATAACTAAGGCATGTATGCTACCATCTGAGGTCAGATTCCTGACTCATTAGATTACCTATAAGGTTTTTTATTAGGGCTCTTATATTCTTTGACATTCTGATATTTTTGCATTGTTTTAGCTATACTCAATAAGTACTTTTACAAACCATCTCATATTTCAAGCACTTACTAGGCAAGAGTAGAGAACAGTGAAGAAGACTGACATGAAGCCAGCTGTTGGGGTCTTATTCTGTTGGTAAAATTTGATAATTACAAGGCAATATTATTACTATTACAATAAATGGGTACCAAGTACTCTAGAAAGCTATGGACACACATATGACAATTTCATAGCTTAATCTTAGAGATTTATAAAATACTTTTCTGGAGCCTTTGATCTAAGATGAAGATCAAAATGAATAATACAAGTTATCTATGTGAACTACAGATTGTGTGTAGAAAGGAAGAAAGGGCATAGTGTGGTTTATGAACTGAGATAGTCAGGGTACCTGGAATGTAGGAGAGTATTGGTGTGACTTTGGAACTGGACTGCGGATAGGCAGCCTACATGAGTAATACAAGTAATACCTCAATTACACTGCCTGGCAAACTTATGATCATTTAGAGAAAAAAAGAAACAAATTTTACTATGGTTCATCACAAAATAGTTGAATTTAAATGGTGGCACCAAACATGAGTTTTCTTTCTTTCTTTCTTTCTTTCTTTCTTTCTTTCTTTCTTTCTTTCTTTCTTTCTTTCTTTCTTTTTTCTTTTTAAGCAGCACAGTTTGTAATAGCTAAAGCTTGGAAATAGCCCAAATGTCTATCAACTGGAGACTGGATAAAGAAGTTGTGTTTTTTTATAAAATGGAGAGCTACTCAACCATAAAGAATGAGAAACTGGAGACATTCATAGCTAAATGGATGCACATTGAGGCCATATTCTCAAGTGAAATAAATAGGACATAAATAGTTTCTCTGGTGTGAGAAACTGAAAGAGTAAGGATTAAAATGAATAATTGATAATGTGAAATACTTTCATGAAGACTTTTTCCCCATAGACAGTTCACCTTGAAGAATGACCATGAGGACATTATGTCCCTCTGTTGCCATTCATTCCCTGTCATTTCTCTCATTCAAGTTTTTCCCTCTCCTTCCATGTTCTCAATTGCTTCTGTGGCTTTACCTGCTATGGAAAGGAACCCATTATCTTGTGGTAGTATACTAGAAGCCCAGCCCCAGAAAGAATTGGTAAGTACAAGAACACAGGGTGTGCCTTAATCATGAAGAGAGTCCTGGAAAATGACAGACACTTTGTGACCTTGTGTTGAGAATCCATTTGATGTCTAAAAGCTCTTAGGTACAGGCCTCAAGAGAACCCTACAGGGTAAGGGAAATAATTATTCAGGTTTTCAAAAAGAGATGCAGAAGCAGATAAAGGAGAGAAATAAATATGGAAAGGGTGTGTGACTAGAAGTGTCAGCTAGAAACTGGACATGAAATAACCTAAGGAGACAATGTACATTTCTGCAGATGCCACTGGGCATAGATGTTCATGACAAAGGATAAAATCTTCTTCATCTAACATATGTAGTTTAAAGAATGTCCTCAAAAATTCAGATGTGATCTTAGACAAAGAGGATACTTAAATTGTCAGAAAACTTTCTGAATCAATTGGTACTGAGTTTCCACCACCTGCCAAAATGAATGCACAAAACAAAAATGACATTTAACTTTACAAAATGTTTTTTCACCCATTTTTCTGCTATTCCAACAAAACTTCAACTTACCTCTTTATCCTACAAAAGGCCCCTCTCTACCAAAGTGGAAGGAGAACAAAGACATTAAGTAAAGATGTGTCAATACTGTTTTACAACATGTGACAGGCTGGACTCTTGAGTTGATTGACTTGGGAGCTGCCTCAGGGATTAGTAAAGCTCACTTCTGGCTATGTCTATGTGGATCACAGAGGTGTGACTTTGGAATCTACACCTTCTTCCTGGCTCCTTCCACTCTGGCTCTGTTTCTACTTCCTGGCCACTGTGTGGGGAGCAGCATTCCTCTGCTAAGCCTTTCCACCATGATATTTCTCCTCAAGCCAGACAACCATGGACTGAACTCTGAAACCATTGGAAAAATAAACCATTTCCTTTTTGTTGGTACCGGGGTTTGAACTTGGGACCTTGCACTTGAAAGGCAGACAGCTGAACCACTGAGCTAAATCCTCAGGCCAAACCATTTCCTTTTTAAAGCTGTGGGTGTCAGGTACTTAATCTCAGCAATGGGAAAAATGAGTAATACACTAAAGATCTTTTTTTCATGGTGGAAAAGACTACCTGTCTGAAAATTATTGTAGATACTCCTTTTTATCATATTCAAAAACATGATACTTCAGAGAAAAAAATTCAACATGTCTCCTTAATGATTTCTTAACTCACAGAATAGCAAAATGAAATTGCCTGTGAATATATTATTTGCTTTCCTAATGCTAAGAATGTATTTATCTGAGAAAAAATTAAAACCCTCCATTTTTCTTTCCTTTTAATTCCTTTAATTCTTTCCTTTTAATTTGAACTTGAATTTAACCATTAGATCCGTTTTCTAAATTGAGATCAACCAGGAACTAAAGAATAAGCAGCAGTTTTGATGTTTTTTTCTGAAGTTTTATAATATTAGAATTTGAGCGAAATTATTGATTTATCATCTTAGAATATTCAACCCAAAAATCTATTATTGAAACTACTTTAGTCACATTTACAAGTTATGTATTGCTTGAGTTTTCAAATGATATTTCCTTTAAAAAAGATTGATTTAAAAAAACATTATTTTACTTGAAAGTTGACACTTTTAGTTTCTTTTCTAAAACACAAGTACAATCACAAGCTTTGTTGAAAAAAAACATTGGAAAATTTAATTAATCATAAAATTGGCAAACCCCTGAAAATGATAACTAACAAACTAAGAAAAAAGAAAATATAGAGTGATTATTATACCAGTACAAATTAAGACATAGAATAGTGTACAATTTCCTATTTAAAAAAAATCCTTATTTGTTGCTTATTCTAGATAGAAACCATGAAATAAACCAGAAAGATAAGCTTAGTTTATTTTGCCAGCAATTTCTGGCAAACAATTGTTTTAGTGATCATTTTGGCTGATCAATTTAATTAGATGTCAAAATCAATAAGCCACAAATCAGTGACATAAATAGCAAACACAAAATCCTGACCCTTTTCTATGGCAATGACACATTGAATTTGAGGTGCTCATAGTTTTAGCTTTTCATGATTTAAGAATGCCATCAGAGAGCATATTCTTCATTTAAAATCTGTAATTCTGCAATACCTATATGTATGTTGTAAATGAGATCTGATATTTTCACAGATTTGACTCTGAGTAATTGAATGCATAATCCAATTTCATTTGGAAATTTCCTTTCTCAGACTTAAGTACTACCCAGACGTTTGCTAGAATGATTAAAGTGAGATTACACAGAGAAGTTAGAGCCTGGGAATAATGGATGGACATTAGCCATAACCTATCTGATAGAAGAACACAATTGTAGATAGCACTAGAGTCAGTAAGTCAGATTGATTAATGGATGTGAGCAACTCAGAATAAGTGGCAGTTCAAAGACAATAAATCTTACATTACACTCAAGATCTAGCCAGTTCTTTTGAGGAAGACAGGGAGGCAAACACGTGGCACAATGATATCAGTTGTGAAATATAGAACTATCCCAGAAAAGTTTGTATACACTACATGAAAGCTCAGAAAATATCGACTAATAATAGAAAACAGCAAAAATTCAAATCAAAACATAGATTAAAGAAATTTTTCATTTTAAAAAAGAAAATTTAGTTACTTGTAGTAAACACATTTTCAAATTTTGAGTATATCTTTCAACAACAGGGATATATCAAATACAAGTATAAAGATTAAAGAAAAAGAATCATTAGTTCATTTGATTCCAAATATCAAAAATTTATTGGACATACTAATAATGAAAAGGAATATTTTCTTAAAGGTATTTTTGTTTAAAAGTACCAAACCCCAAAGATAGATTATGTCTTAAAAAGAAATAAGCCATGCTTCTTTCAGTTTCAAGGGAAGAAAGTTTTCTAAAGATGGAAATCTTGTCTCGAAAATACCTTATACTGTATTTAAAGTTCAATTCTTACACACACACACACACACACACACACACACACACACACCCTTACTGTTTTTCTGTGAACCATTGTCTTCTCCATAAACTCTGAAAATCACAATAAATCCATCTGAGAAAGGGTACTTTTCAATTTTATTACACTTGAAACATGGATTCACAGATTTTACTTGGGATCCTAAATATTAAAATTACAGGATTTCCCTCTTTAGTAGAATGTGAACTAGAGAATGAGCCAAGATACAATATTCGAGACTAGGTGGAACATTTCAAGTTTGTATACCAGTATTGATGCCTAGAAGTATTGGAAAACAAGAAAAAAGGAAGCCCTGCTTTTCACTAAGGCTAAACTTCCTACCCTCCCTAGATATATATCATATGGTTATTGGGTGCCATAGAATAGAGATTTGTGGTGTCTTTCTGCAGACATGGAGAATAATCAGGAAGAATAAATGAGAAAATTCTTTTTAAAAATCTCCAATGAGAAAATCTTGGGCAGAAGATTTAGCTCAGTGGTTCTGGCACCTACCTCACAAGCGCAGGGACCCAAGTTCGATCCCCAGTACCAAAAAAAAAATCTTATTTTTATTTCTTCAGAGCTGCAACAGCTGAAAATACCTAAGCTCAGTAGTACTGAAGTCTTTTTTCAGTGTCTCAGACAATTTTTTTTCAGGGTAAATGTATGAAAGCAGTACTGAATTATTAAGTATCTAATCCTTGAATATTCTGGCCAACTTTAACCTTTACACAATGATAAAAATCATCACTTATAGGGAATGGGAAAGGGGACATTACCAGAACCCCTGCAGAGAGTCTTGGTCTCCTATGAGCCACTATAGCACAAAGTGAATTAAAGAATAAAGACAGGAAGGGAGATTTAGAGAGGCTGAGCTTGGGCCTGATCAGTGCTGCTCTGGGAACCAAAGACAAAGGCACCCCAAGCTGGCCACTGTTTATTGGGTTTATAGGGAGTATCAGATGACTTAAGGGGCAGTGATAATCCTAAACTGACAAGTATCTTATAATCAGAGGAAGTATCACATGTCTTGGAGGGTGGTGGTGATCCTATGATGATGAGGATCCTATACTGATGAGGATTTTATGTCAATGACGAGCTTAAATTGATTAGGATGGTGAGAGGAGCAAAACGTTCTTACAACAGTAGGTGGGATGAGTTAAGATGATAAAGAGTTTGTCCTTCCCCAGGTGAAACCTTTCTACTCAATTCTCAAAGACTGAGGATGTCTTCAGCTGATGTAATTTTGCCCTTGAGCATCCCAGTGTCACAGGACTATTGAGGCCTCAGACAGCCCTTATTATAATTTCATTGTGATATTATTTTTTCCCCAAAATATGTAGAATGGATCCTGACAGTCTATGGACTGTTTCTCATCTACAAGGAATTTCAAGTGCATCATTCCATGCAATCCTTGGGTCAGTGTTTGGAGATAGGATCTTTGTCCTACAGATAAAGACAATAAAGTTTCCTACCTTCCTAAAATTATACAGCCAGTCAGAAGTGGGGGACTATGTTTAAAACCAAAGCAATCTGATTTCAAAGAAAATGTTCTTTCTATAATCACATAGCATCTCCAAAGATGTTCTCCAGGCAGGGATATGTACAGGGAAGGCAAGATTCTCTGACTGAAAACATTTCCAACTTAAAGCCCTTAGAACTAACATTTTAAAATCAAGCTGGAGAAAATTTGTTTCTGTACTTTCAGACCTACCGCTCTCTTTCATCTTTAAAATAATTAGGAAATACATTGGCAGTCAAAGAAAGCAGAGAAAAAGCTCTTTTGTTGGCTTCATTGAAGTTCCAATTCAAGGCCTCCAGAAAGAGTTCTACCATGACAGACGAGTGGGCATCAAAGATGTTAAAGTGCCCAGAAGAATGAATTGATGATTGCAAAAAGTAGATTATAGAATGTTCAGTAAACAAGTAGTTGGGATATTGTGTCCAAAACAATTTACATATCAATTACCCACACTGGACAAAATGAGAACAATCGAGGGGAAAAGGTAGCATGATGTGAAGTTAATAGCCTTAATTTGAGGTGTTCCCATAAAGAGAGGTTGAACAGAGAATGAAGACAGTAGGAAGCAGAATGCTGTTGGGCAACACCTCAGGAGTGCTAGGATTTAGAATTGGATACTGCTAATTGAAAGCAATGAAATGAGACAGTAAAACAAAGGCTTCAGGAGAAAGGAAACTGGCAACTGATCAATCTCAAAATCCTAATGGTAAGATGCTGAGTGTTTTAAGAGAATAACATCTGTGAATAAGGTGACTGAACTTTACAATTTTGCAACTTTCCTTTTTCTTTTCTTTGAAACTTTCTCTTCTACAATGTATCATCTGCAAAATCTCATATCATTGGAAATATAAATGTTAGTTCTCCATTGATTCAGGGATGGAAAATGTGAGTTAAACCTTGTAAAGATGCAGTTTAATGTTAACATTTAGTTTTACTCCTAAAATCATCAACATCATAACCTTGATACTTGATAACTTGTAATATTCCACTTAGCACACACAAATAAAATTAAAAGGAATAGAATATTAAAGTGCTTCTAGAAAGGTAATGAATAAAAAGGCAATGAAGTTACCTTTAAATTACCCTGATCAAAACTGTGGCCGAAGGTGGTAGTTTGAGCAGATATGTTATTTTCTCTTTAAGAAAATAAACTAAAACAAAAGAGAAGAAAATGTTAAGATGCATAACCTAAGCCCTGAGGACAGAATAAAGAAGAGAAGTCATATTAGCAAATAGGGAAGTTTAACATTTGTTTGATATTTAACATATCTGTAGTAATCAGATTCAGTGTGATAAGGAACACTCCACATAAGTGTTAGAAGAGAAGAAATGCAATTAATTCAGAGTATCTCAGAAAGTTGCATAACTTAGAGTCATTTGGAAGATCAGAAAATACGAAGTTAAACATTGGAAGGTATTTGGCCAATAATCCCTATGCAGAGAAATCATACACACCAAGCAAAGCACCAGGATTCCACCTCTGAAGAAATTTCATAGAAGAAGCTCATCAAATACCAAAGACTGTCACTCAAACCAAATTCAAAAACTGCAAAAGTAAAAAGAACTCTGACTGGGGACTTGGAAGTTAGAGTTCTGGAGGCATGGTTTCAGGTAGTTGTGAATTAGCAATCTAGAGAAGGCAGGAAAACTAGTTTATACGGGCAATTGAAAGTTGATAAGGAACAGGGGCTATGTGACTGATAGCAGGTAAAGAAAAGAATAGAAATACAGAATGATAATGCCTATGAAACCAGACTTTGATTCCTCTTGATATGAATCTTGATGCACAGTGTAATTATCCAGGCCAGTTAGGTCTTTCCAGATCCCAGTGACCAAAATGTGGAGGGACCAAAGTTTATATTCCAGGCAACAGCTGGGATGGTGCATACATCTTGGTTTCATTTGGCCTCCATACTTTGTTCTGAGAGGTTCTCTGTGTTGTTTTTAGTATGATTTTCTTAGGAGAAGTTGAATTGGGTGAAGCAAAACACAAGGCTAAAGTTGAAGCTATACCTGATTATATGTTTCTAAAGGATAAAATACTAGCCTCTTCCTGCCTCCTTCGAGAAGGTTGCAGTCAGACATGACCTCCAAAGACATGATTCAATCTACAAAAAAGGATCAATTTACTAAATATCCCATTTTCCAAGAAGCCCACTCATGTACTGCACTCTTAATGTTTTCTCTCATCTCACTTCCTATGAATGGAGAGCCAAACATCAGCAGGCACATGAGACAAGCTTTTTACAATATGTGGAACAAAATCAGCCAAGTGGATGAGAGGGATCTAGTAAGAAAAGGATATTGGAGAAATAGAAGAAATTATATTTTGAAGACATATTTCTGGTATACTTAAAGATATAAGAAGACCTAAAAAGGAGAAAAAAAGAAACCAATGATCTTCAGGAATGAAAATATATAAAATTATAAAAAAATAAAAATATTACATTGCTGGAATAAAACTGCTTGCTTACTGGGGACATTGAGATGAGAGGGTTAGGGGAAGCTGTAATTGGGGAGGGTCAGCTAAGAGACTGCTGAAGTATTGGTGATACCCATGTTCTTTGACTTAAGATGGGCCTTTACCCTACAAAACACATATGAGTTAGAAGTACCAAAGTAAAAAATGCATTTATTTTATAATTTACTAAACATCACAGTTAAACATAGTCTGCTTTAAATATGCTCAGGATAGCTACATTAACCTCTAGTTGGGCAAAAACATCTAACCAAAATCTTATCTAATAACAAAATGATAAGTAACATGTAATTTTTGAATACTGCACAGAAAGTGATAAAAATGGTTTTATAGGTATGCTTTCACATTACCATAAAGCCAAAATACTTTAGTAAGCCAGATAGTTTCTGTACTAAATTTTTTTTACTTGTGTAGTTGTTATATAGTATTGGCTTTATAACTACTAATTAAACTGTACATTTAAGTTTCATACATCTTTCTATATGTATATTTTAGGTCATATATACAAAAACATTCACAATGATAGAAGTTTAAAAAGGAGAAATAGAAAGGGCTCTTGGAAAATACTATTCTTACAATATCATTTTCTCCTTTATCTTTAAAAAAGGAAAGACTGAAAGAGGCTGAAAAGTGGCAAGGATACATAAGGATATATTTTCACTTTTCTAAAACAACCTGCAGAATCTAAAATAGAAAAGTCCATTTTTTACTGAAAACAGTGATGAGGTGAGACAGAAACAACAAAATAGAGGGGACCAGCAAGCCTAGCATCAATGTAGACTGGCTGCTGTGGTAAGAAGCCACAGAAAGGGAAGGAGGGGGCCTAGAGGGGAAACTGGGGAGTCCTTCATTGCAACAGTAGAGTGGTAGGCAGAAACTACTTTCCAATTTTCCCTATCTTGGGTTAGATTCAAGAAATAGGGTTAAACATGGACTCCACCCACAACACACACAATATTTGGAGAAATATGATTGTCCAAGGCAGCAAGGGACCCCATGGACTGTCCTGTCTTGTGACCTAATATCCCTCAGACAGCTTGCAGGACCCAGAATGAATGAATGGCTGCCTGCAACCACATATAACTCTACATCTCCTCTTAATCATGGATCTGTCCCTTCCAGGAGATAACTTCCTTCACCTACAGCAAACAGCTGATGCAGGGAAAATAAAACATTTTAAAAAGCGACTAACAAAATTAATTATAAATGATCTATTAAGAAATAACATAAAAGAAGCAGAAGGCAACAGGTAGAAACATATGGTAATAAAAAATGTTTACCAGGGGAAAAATATGCCCTTTGCACAGCTGAAACTTATGACCACATATCTTACCACTAATTAACAACAAAAAATATGACACAGTGGCATAATCACCACACTGAGTCATTAAAGATAAAAGGACAGAACACGGAGACACAGTTAAAAGATGGTGAAAAAGCACAAGATGATGAGATCTATGTGGAGAACTGAGAAAAAGAAAAAAAAATTACTGGGAGAATCTCACAAATTATGGCAATATTGGAATTCTAAGGAAAAATAGATTCTGTCAGATATTGTAAGGAGTATTGAAAATAAAAATTAATGAGTATAAAAATGCAAAATAAAAGAAATACAAAGATTAGAGTGAAAATGCTAAGTGTGAAAAATGGGAGTAGGGAAGGGATTCAGCTGACCCAAATCTCATCATAAAGAATAAAACGAAATCAAGGAATGGAACACATTGGTAAAATATACAGTCAAAGAAGGTGGTCCTGGAATGAAAAAAGGTTGTAGAAAATACTAAAAGTGGATAACATATCTCATAAAAAATAAACAGAATGAACAGAGCTGTAATTTATTCTAGGAATATTGCTAGCTCTTAAAGTTAGGGAAAGAATCATTTTGGTAGCCTGGGCTCAGTCATGGAGTGTGGGTGTAGAAGGAGTGTTGGGGGACTTGAGCAGCTGCACTTTTTCCATAACAACTGCACATAAAGAGGTCCAGTTGAGAAGAACTCCATCTTCTGTCAGTCACAGTCCTGTCACCTTGGTGTAGTAATTTTGAGTTCTCCCCCTATTTTGATTTGGAGCTCAGCATTGGAATGCTAGCAAGTGGGACACAAGCAGATGCTGAAAACGTGTGTATTCCTTGCACGTGGCCTCTCAAAGCACTTTGGAACTCTAAATGCAAATGCCTGTATGAATGAGGCCAGTCCTTTCTGCTAGATAATGAGACTCATGCCCCAGCCATCATCATGCATGAGCCAACAGGGAGCCAACTGTTAGACCTGTGGGTAGGTTACCAATCCTCTGCCATCTTGCCAAATGATCAGAGATACATGAGAAAGCCCAGTTAGGATTAGCCAGACTCAGCTCACGCCATTAGAACTGCTCAGTATCCCCTGGGTTAATAAATTTTTGTCATTTCAAGTAACTAAATTTCGGGATCATTTCTTAAACATCAGAGGCAAACAGACGCACTTTAAAATTATAGATTTAAAAGAAATGTAGAACATTTTTTTTCCATTGCCCATGGTTTGTTCCTCCTGGAGCAGTGGGACTGTGAATTGATATGTGTCTTGTGCCTTTATGTCTAGAAGAGTATAAAAATTGGGAGGAAATAAAGGCAGAAACTTCTTAGTAACACGGTGACCCCATTGCAACCTTTTTGTCTGGCAGCCAAATGTGCCCTGGATAGGTGAAAAGGCAAAGGAGCTGCTGGGCACCCCAGTAAGATAAAGCTGCTGGACAGCTATGTCTCTGGCTGTATCCTTCCTCACAGCTAGCTAAATGTGTATCCGATCAAAGCCTGCCTCTGTCCTGTGAGTCTGATGTTTCAGTTGACACTTTTATCACCAGGACAGTGGTCTAGCAGTATTCACTGCTGAGAGAGATGACACCCATGAAATTCTTCCAGCAAGAAAGTGCGACCCAGGAATTTTATACATAACTACACTTTATTCAAGTAGAAAGGCCACACAAACTGATTTTGAATGTTCAAAGATAAAGGAATGTTGTTTCCATGGGAACTGCTTAAAAATCTGCTTGACAAACATCATTGAGTGAAATGGTTTGAAAAGTTACAGCTAAAGTCCTTCAATGAGGGCTCAGTCTGTCTAATTGTATGAGAAGTTGAATGTGATAAATGTGAGCAAGGAAAGGATGTAAGACTATACATATTAAAGGGATAGCTCCAATATGACTAAGAAGCAAGGTAAATGATTTCTGTGGTGTCACCAACTTTCTTATTTTTTTTAAAAAGTAGCATATGGTAATGAAATGGAGAACAAGGAGAAAATAAGCATGTGATTAACATGGAAAATATATCAGCATTATGGTTTTGATCTAAAACGACCTTTCAGGAAGAAGTAAAACTGTCATTATTTGCTGATAATATGATACTTTACATAGTAGACCCAAAAAACTTGCTCAAAAGTCTTCTAGGCCTAATTGACAGATTCAGTAGAGTAGCTGGATACAAGTTCAACAGTCAAAAAACAATAGCCTTCTTATATGCAAATAGCAGACCCATTGAGAGAGAAATTTGGGAAATAATTCCTTTTACAGTAGCGTCTAAAAAAGTGAAATATCTAGGAATCAACCTAACAAAGGAAGCAAAAGACCTCTACACTGAAAACTACAGCACTCTGAAGAAGGAGATCGAAGGGGATATAAGAAAATGGAAAGATATCCCTTGTTCCTGGGTAGGAAGAATCAATATAGTGAAAATGGCCATACTTCCAAAACTACTATATAGATTCAATGCAATGCCAATTGAAATTCCAACAATATACTTCACAGAACTAGAGAAAACAATCCAAAAATTCATTTGGAAGCAGACGAAACCTAGAATAGCAAAAGCAATTCTAGGCAACAGACACATGGCTGGGGGCATCACAATCCCCAACTTGAAACTATACTACAAAGCTACTGTGATAAAAACAGCATGGTACTGGCAAAGAAACAGAGCCAAAGATCAGTGGAACAGATTAGAAGATGCAGAAACAACTCCAGACATATTCAGTCACCTCATCTTTGACAAAGGAGCCAACCATCCTCATTGGAGGAAAGATAGCTTATTTAATAAATGGTGTTGGAAAAACTGGATTTCAACCTGTCAGAGATTAAAACTAGACCCATACCTATCATCACACACTAAATTAAGATCGAAGTGGATTAAAGATCTAAATATTAAGTCAGAAACACTAAACTTGCTGGAAGGTAAGTTAGGTAAAACTCTTGATGACATTGGCATAGGAAAAGACTTTATAAACAAATCTTCAGTAGCACAGGAGCTAGCACAAAGAATCAACAACTGGGATCTCATCATATTAAAAAGCTTCTGCACTGCAAGAGAAACTACCAACCAAGCTAAGAGACAACCTACAATGTGGGAAGAAATATTTAGCAGCTGTAGCTCAGGCAAAGGTCTACTATAAAGAATATATAAAGAATTGAAAAAAATCAGACCCCCCAAATTCAAAGACCCAATTCAAAAATGGGCATCTGAAATGAACAGACATTTCTCAGACAAAGAAGTAAAACCAGCAAATAAATATATGAAAAAATGTTCAACATCACTGGTCATTTGAGAGATGCAGATGAAAACAACACTGAGATTCCACCTCACCCCACAAAGAATGGCTACTATCAAGAAATCAACCAATAACAAATGCTGGTAGGGGTGTGGAGAGAAAGGAACCCTTCTCCATTGTTGGTGGGAATATAGATTGGTGCAACCACTGTGGAAATCAGTATGGAGTTACCTCAAAGAACTAGGACTACAGGTTCCATTTGACCCAGCTATTCCCCTACTGGGAATCTTTCCCAAAGAATTAAAAGAATCATACTACAGCAATATATGTGCACCTATGTTTATAGAGGCACAATTTTTGATAGCTAAAGCTTGGAAACAGCCCAAGTGCCCATCGACTGGAAACTGGATAAAGAAGATGTGTTTTTTTTTTTTTAATAAAATGGAGTACTACTCAGCCATAAAGAATGAGAAACTAGAGACATTTATAGCTAAATGGATGCATATTGAGGCCATACTCTTAAGTGAAATAAATAGCACACACATATAAATACCGAATATTTTCTCTAATGTGAGAAATTGAGTGTAAATGAGGATGAAAATGATTAAAATGAATAATTGATAATTTGAAATGAGCAAAGGTCCAAGGGTTTGGGGATGATGGAAGGGAAAGGGGAAAGGGAAGAAGGGAAAGAAAAAATTATGAGAAAAAAATTGGAATCAAACTGTGTAAATAGGGAAGGGTGCACAGGTAATAGGAGAAAAAATAAAAACTAAGATACATCATGTTCTGGTACAAAAAAGAAAAGGCCTTTCAAATTCTCATGTGTTTGGAAGGTGACTGGATCACTGGATCATCGTGCTATGAGTTCAGTAATTTAATGTGCAGTTAGGAGCTGGGGCCTAATTGGAGTTGAGACACTGGGGGTACAAACTCGAAGGGTGTATTCTTGTCTCAGCCTCCTCTCTTCTCTGTCTCTTCTCTCTCCTTTGCTTCCTGGCTGCCATAACATCATCCATCAGGCATATCAACCACATCACTTCTGTCTTGGAGCCTACCTACGATGGACTGCACCCACTGAAACTGTGAGCAAAAATAGTCTTTCTTCCTTTAAGTTGCAGCTGTCAGTTATTTTTGTCCCAGCAATGGGAAAACTCATACAACAAGTTATAATTTTTAAAGATTAAATAACACAAAAACTCAAAAATTTTATAATAAAAACTTTGCAATGTATGAGAAAAGATACAGGAGCACATCAGAAATATGTAAATCGCTTTTATCAGTGACTACAAAAAGAACAAATAATGTAAAAACTTAAATAACATGCTTAATTAATCTTTTTGTAAGTGGTAGAGGAAGTAGCAGAGTGAAGGCATCCCATCGCAGCTTCACAGGGCCTGGAATCCAGATACATTGAAAATGACAACTTAGTCAAGTGTAAAGACAGAAGAGCTCTGGAAATCAAGAAAGAGCCAAAGAGAAGACTAGAAACCACAGAGACTCTTAAGAAATTGAAGACAACATGGAGAAAAGAAGGAAGCAATCTGGAACACTAATTAGCTTCCAGGGAGATAAATTTGTCCCTGAACATACAAGGTAAGTCTGGAGAGGGTCCACAGCCTCAGGGAGAAACAATCAAACAACAACTCTAACTCAAAGCAAGGACTGTGGCTATTGTAAACTGCAAATACAGTGTGAGATATTAAAAGTGATTCCTTCTGCATGCAGGCTAAAGTTGGAGAAGGAATCCATTGCAGCACCTGCCATACATAGGAGTGATTAATCAGGAGCCATTTTGAGAAGGGGTTAATTATTTAGAACTGAGCTACTCTGGGAATCAGCAGTCACCGAATAACTACACTTCAGGATTTCTAGTATCACCCTATCACAGTGACTTGGTGAGAGACAGTCAAAAGAGAAAGCTGTGGAGAGGGTCAGGCTGGTTGTAGACACTCCTGAGAAGTTTAAGCAGAAAGAAGTTTAGGGCAGGAAGGACATTGTGTTCTTACCCTCTGTTTTGCGAATCCAGGTCCCAGTCATGTGTGGTTTTCTGTGGGAGCTGGGTCCAAAAGTGTTGACATGAGTCCGGTGGACTGCTTGACTGCCCTCTCCTGGCTGCCTATTCCCAGCACAGAGCTCAGGGATCTGTTACTTTCCCCATTTGGCAATGTGATTAGGGATACACCTTGGCTTAGACAGTTGCCATATCCCATGATATACACACAGAAGGGTCTCTGGAGCAAGCCTACAGGCTGTAAAGCTAAGCAGAAATAGTAATGACTGAAGGTGTACAGAGGGGAACAAACACTAAGAGCTGTTAGACAGAAAATAGTCCCAGAGATGGAAACCACAACATTGATTTGAGTGATTCAGCCAGAAGCCAAGAAATGCCACTGCCTCCAGAAGCTAGAAGGAGCAAGGAATGAAATCTCTTCTAGAACCTCAAGAGGGAGCATTCTTTGGCCATAATGGCCCCTTAATTTTGGTTTCTGGGTTCAAGAAGAGAGCTTATTTTGTAACTTGATCATTTTTTTCTCTCATTAAGCTTATTAGTACATTTTAGGTATAAAACGCAGTTAGATTCATCATTAGGATCTTGTACCTTTACATGATGTATCTTAGTTCTTACTTTTTCCCCATTTCTCTGCCCTCTCTTCACCCCATCTACCTTTCCCTATTTACAGAGACTTTGTTTCCATTTTTTCCTTTTCTCATGTTTTTTCTTTTCCTTTCTTTCCTTTCCCCTACCCTTCCCAGTTCTCCTGTAACTTGATCATTTAAAAAATCCAATCTAGACCTTATATTCATCATATTCTGCCTTCTTGCTGTGGAAGAATCTCTTTCAGTATTCAGGACAGGGCTTTATTGGCTATCAAAAGACCTGAAAGAACTTACATTGTTTAAAGTTACACTTAACTTTTAGAGCTCCAAGTATTAAACTATTGTGTTAACCTATAGAAATCCTTCCACCTATTTCCTTTCCTGCCCACCACAGGTGAGAATCTCAGAAATCATGATGCCACAGGATGTCAAGAGTTATCAACATTGAAATGACTGCCTGCATGAGGTCTTTGTTGCCATCTCACTGGCTAGCTATCCAATACTCTGAACCTTATTCTGAGGATCTGCTGCCTAGAATCCCTGAGTTTTACTGAGAAGTGAACACTTAGACAAGGATTGGAGTAAAAGCTGCTTATTTTGGGAGGAGATCCTACAATGCACTTCTATGTAAATGTGGAAGTGAGACAAAGCAAATTAGGGTATGGTAATAACATGATTACTGTTGAGAGAAACTGAGCTCCATCAATCTGGGGATATGTGAAAAACTAGAATGTTTCAAAATTATCCAACCAGTTCTGTGTGGAGCTGAGTGATCATCTGCCAACTTTCACTCATTATTCATTGAGAGCTGCTCCTAAGTGTGTATCTTGCTGGCACTTTTAGCCTGTCCTGTCAACCTGGTGACTGTGCCCTGGTAGTGGGGCAGCTCACAAACCAAGTCATAGTGACACAGGAAGAAGACAGTGGGGTCCTTGAGGACACCAACAGCTAAAGAGCTACCAAGAGTGGTTCCCCAAGCCCACTGTGCCTTCTCAGATTCCAAGGAAGAAAAGCCAAGGACATAGTCCAAGAAAAATCACCATTTCTGGTTACTACTTGCAGGAAATTCCCTGTATTGAGTTCCATTTGGGAACAATGAAAGAAGATGAAGTTTTGTTGTTTGTCTAGATCAAGGCCTGTACTGATGGGAAAACAAAACCTTTGGCTTCCTCTCAGGCCACAATTGTGTGCTTACATGGCAAGAAAAAAATGTGAGAAGACAAAATGCCAGAAAAGGGGCCACTTCTCAAATTCCAGAGAATTGAGTACATGGCAGTCTTTCTGTAGTAGGCTGAGTACTGACTCCAAAAGATAAGCCAGTTTCTTATTCCAGGAACTAGTGATTGAGGCTTTATTTGAAAAGTGTTCATTAGACGCACAATTAAGGAGCTTGGGATGAAATTACCTTGGATTATCTGGGTGGTCCATAAATCTGGGGATAAGTCTCCTTAGAAGACACACAGAAGAGGCATATAGCAAAAGCAATATGAAGACAAAGAAGAGATTTCCATGATCCAGTCACTGCTTTACATGGTAGATTTTATTTTATTTTTTTCAGGTATGGGGAGGTCAATAGATAAAGAGATTGCCATTCAAAAGATAGTTTATTGCTTACAGTTCCCAAGAAAGGGTGTGATGCTTTGCTCCACGTCATCACTGGAGAAAATATCCAACGTTGGTTGCTGGCCGAGAGAGGGGTAGAGGTGAAGAGAGACTTGACTGTGGTTTCTGTGGGAGAGAATGTGACAGTCAGATAAGCAGGGTTACGATTGGCTTAGTTTGAATAATGTCAATGGTGCTAAGGGCATAGGGGATGTACATAGTTGTTTGGTACCTGGCCCAGGGATAATTAAGTCATAGACATAATGGCCTAGAGTTTAGAAGCCAGATAAAGGAAGTGGGGAGAGTTTGGGCTCTGAAATGGGATGGTGAGTTTGTATATGAAAGACACTTTCTTTTTTTTTTTTTATTAAATTCTTTTATTGGTACATTGTAGGTATACAACACAATTACATTTCTCATTGGGAATTGTACCTTTACATAATGCATCTTGGTTCTTATGTTCTCCCCATTCCTAGCCCTCCCTTCATGCCCTCCACCCTTCCCTATTTACAAAAACTTTATTTCCATTTTTTCCATTTCTCATCATTTTTCCTTTTGAAAGACACTTTCTAAGGGGAGGCATTCACTATATTTAGGAATCAGTTAATTCTGGGAAGGGTAATCCTTCTCTACTTGTCAGCAAGGCCTTAGGTTTCATAGTATCAAATAAAGAAACCACAAAATGTGATTATTACTTTCACAAGCCAAGGAAGCCAAGAAACATTTGGAACTACCAGAAATTGGAAGAGGCAAGGAAAAATTCTCCCCTAGAATAAGACAAAAAGAGTTTAGCTCTGCCAACACCTCAATTTCAGCTTCTGGACTTGAGCACTAAGCAAATAAATTCCTCTTGTTTTAATCCACTGTTTGTAGAAATGCAAATAAATCCACCTTAACTTTTCTGGGCTGTGTTCTGATTCTGCCACAACAAAGCACTACTGACATTTTGAGCTAGATAATTCTTTGTTATCAAGGATTCTACTGTGCACTGTAGTATGTTCAGCAACACCCCTGTTATCTACCCTTCAGATACAAGTAGCATCCTGTCTTCAAAATTTGTGATAGGCCAAAATGTGTCCAAATGTAGTTAACTGTCCCAAGGAGTAGAGTGAAGTGGAGGGAGCAAGCAAAATCACCTTTGAGAATCACTTAAACTACTTCTAAGTAAAGTTTGAGACAAGGATTGTGGTGGATTAAATAACAGTCAACTTGGAACAACTGGGTGAACTGAGTCAGTGTGGCTCTGGGTGTGGAAGACTCACCTGAGGATTGCTGCCAATGGCATAAAAGAAGAACTGGAAGGGAAGATTGTGCGCTATTGACTTTCCCAGAGAAGCTTGTTACAGCTGGTTTTCCTGATATGAACTCAGCTGTTCTCATCCTCAGAGGAACTCGGCCCTCACTGTGGCTGGGGATGGCTGCTGTTCTCATCAAGGGAGCTCTGGTCTTGGCCTTGGGCATCACTTCCTGGCTCCAATGCAGATCCCTCAGTCTGGTGGCACAGATCCTTCACCCCACAATGAAGACTTTCTAGCTTCCACCACTGGCTTTTGGGCCTTCTCAGGGCAGATCCTTGATAACCAACTTGAATGAGACATTGCCTTGGGCTCTAAGCTTTTAGCTGGACTTGTGTGGGGACATTGCCATGGGGTCCAGACACTTGGCTGGATTCTTCGGGTCTCTAGCATGTAGACAAATTTCTTGCCCTCCTCTGCATTTGATTTTTTGGGTGAATATTATAAAATAATCCTGTAAATTATGTGTCCTATATTAAGTCCATTCCCTTGCAAACCATGACTAATTTCAAGCACTAATTTCAAAAATATTTTAATGTATATAAATTGAATTTTTAAATGAAAAAGAGTACTTTCATGAACTCTGTATAAACAATGCATAATATTATAAATATGTGCTCCTAAAGCTTAAAACCCTAAATTATTACATGAGGTCAGGAATATCCATGAGTGAAGTCAGCTAGAATGTATAGTCATTAACATATGGATATCTGTGAAAAGCAACAATGTGCACATAACTCTCATTTCTTTATTTATCAATTCAAGAAATATTTATTCAGTTGTATAAATGCCAATCAATATCCTATAGTGCAACAAACAGATAAACTCCTGCCCTCAAGAAACTGATAAAGTTATTACTATTTATTCACCTAATAAACCACATGCTGTATAGTGCTCCAGGCAGCCCTCAAGCCCTAACTGTGTCTGACTTTCAATAATGGGAGGATTTGCCTGTAGGAGTCAGCCTCAGGGCCCTCCTACTGCACCAGTTCTTAAAATTCAAAGAGATTCCCCAAGGAGAAGGTAATGTTAACTCTTTTCTCACTATCCCCAGCCAAGTTACTAGTATGTACAAAACTGATTGTGTACTATTGAATTATAGGACCTCCTATTGTTCATTACTGTTTTAGGAGGAGGAAATCTGAAGTTCTCCCTCAGGCAGAGATTATACTATTAATAAGACATACTTCAGAATGTTGTTGGAACTTTTAAACAATATATGTTTATAGATTAATTGTTGATAGATGCTTTTATTCAAATTAAACTTTTAAGGTAGTCTTAATTTGAAATAGTACAATGTAATGCATAAAAGTGAATACTGCTTTGAAGAATTTATGTCAGTTATTTTAGAAATTGAATAAATCTCTACATACAAATGATTATTTTTTGGTTTCCTGCACATGCTATTGGGAAGTCTAGCATATCAACTGTAGCATAGCCACATGGATAATTTAACTAGTATTACTTGGGAGTTATGTTTGTAGATGTTAGAGTACACGTAGTAATTAGGTTATCTACAACTATGTGCATATTTTGATCAGAAACTTCTGGTTTTTTTATTACTGGGGATAAAATTCAGTACCTTATGCTTGTGAGGCAGGTGGTGGAAGCACTAAGCTAAATTCCTGGTCCCCAAAACTTCTGAGTACTAGAGAACTGTTTACATCTGAGGTTCATATCCAGTAGCGTAGTCATTAAATATATTCTTCAATTAAAACTGGTGTTGGTGATGGCTGAATAGCCATCCAGAATTCATTTCCTCTTCAAAAAAGAATAGTTAAAACAATAGATGAGTATTGAGATGAGAGAGCACTGGAACTCAACAAGAGGCAAGAAACCTAATAAAGTCTGGAGACTTGGGGAAGTAGAATAAAAGAGTAGAAGGAGTCCCAGAACCTGCTTCACACAAAGAAAGAAGGAGGAGTCTCTTCTCCACAGACACAGTGATCAAAGTGAGAGCTTCATTAAACTATATCCTTGGAGACACTAGGAATCCTAACTATTGGAAAGTTTCAGAAGCCTTACAGACTTACAGCCTCAACAGATAAAGAAACCTGAAACCTGAACACTAATCTGACTTTGGAAAAGGAATTAACTTCATCTCCCAAAGAGCCCCAGTGTGCTATACCTAGGAGCCATCCTGAAAAGGCACCAATTATCTGAAGTTGGACTGTTCTAGCAGTCAGAAACTCCTGCACTCCCATACACAGAATAACCCCTGCATTCCTGTACACAGAAAAACTCTACTGAAATTGATACTAGCACTGATAAATAAGTCCAGTAAAGGAGCAAGATACAAAATGAACATATAAAAATCAGTAGTTTTTCTGTATACCAATAATGAATTTGCTGACAAATCATGACAGCAATCTCATTCACAACAGATAGACACACACATACACACACACACACACACACACACACACACACACACACACACCCCAAAATACTTAAGAATAAATTTAGGTAAGGAAGTAAAAGACCTTTACAATAAAAATTTTAAAACACTGAGTAAAGAAATTGAAGAAGACACTAGAAAGTGGAAAGATACCCTCATATTCATAGATTGGAAGAATTAATATAGTTAAAATGTTAAAATGTCCATCTTTCCTGTCCTAGTTACCATCTCATTGTTGGGACAAAATGCCTGACACTCACAAGTTAAAGGAGGAAAGGTTTATTTTAGCTCACAGTTTGTAGTAGTTTCAGTCCATAGTTGGTTGGCTCTAAGACCAGCAGCAGCATGGCGGAAGGGCATACAGAGGAGAAACAGGCCATAGCATTGCCAGCAGGAGGCAGCAAGCATTCAAGGCAGGAAGAAAAAAAAAAAATATATATATATATACACACACACACACACACACACACACTCCACACCACACACACAGTGGCCCAACTCTGCCCACCAAGTTTCACTTCCCAACATTGTAGCCAGATATAAACCCATGAGTGGTCTAATTTAATATGACACACCCATGATCGAGTTACCTCCCAAAAGCCCCATTTGTGAGCAGATGAGACTTTAAGGAGACATCTAGATATAAGCCATAACATTGCCCAAAGTAATCTAAAAAATGCAATTTCTGTCAAAAATACCAATGATATTCTTCACAGAAGAAGAAAAAACATTCTAACTTTCATATTAAAATAAAAAAATATAAATAAAGAAATCTTAAGTGACAAGAGTAAAGCTGGAGACATCACAGTACTCAATTTCAAGAATATTACAGAGTCATAGTTACAAAAATAGCATTGCATTGGCCCAATAAATGGTGCTTGGAAAATTGTATATCCATATGCAAAAGATTGATATTAGAGTCCCATCTCTTATCCTATAAAAAAGTCAACACAAAATAGCCAAAAATGTTAATATAAGACCTGGGATGCTCCTGAAACTACTGGAGAAAAATCTAGTAGAAACACTTCAAGATGTTGGGATAGGCAATGATTTTCTGAATAGGACTCTGAAACAGGGGAAAGAAAAGAAAAAATTGAGAAACAGGACTGCATCAAACTAAAACACTTCTGCAAAGCAAAGGAAAAATAAACAGAATGAAGAGACATTCTTCAGAATGGGAGAAAATGTTTGCCTGTTATTCATCTGACAAAGGTTTGACATCCAGAACACATAAAGAACTCAAAAAACTTAATAATAAAAGATAATCTAATTAAAATGAGGAAGTTATCTAAACAGACATTTCTCAAAGGAAGAAATACAACTAGCCAATAAATATATTAAGCAATGTTCAATCATTAACAAGGAAATACAAATAAAAACTGCAATAAAATATTATCTCATCCCAGTTAGAATGCCTATTATTTTAAAAAGAAATGTTGGCAAAAGAGGAAGGAAAACTGATACATTATTGAGTGAAATGTAATTCAGTAAAATCACTATAAAAAATAAAGTTTGGAGAGTCCTGAGAACACTAAAAAAAGAACTACCATATAATCCAACCATACCACTCTTTCATATTCCCAAATAAAATGAAGTCAGCATACAAAAGTGATTCCTGTATGCCTATGGTTATTGTGTCACTACTCAAAATAGCTGAGATATAAAGTCAGTCTAGATGCTTATGACTAGATGAATGCATAGAAAAATACATATATATGAGTATTATTCAGCCATAAAGAATTATAAAGAAGATTGAAATCCTGTCATTTGTAGCAAAATGGAGGGAACTGGAGGACATCCTGTTAGGGACAAAACTCCGGCATTGAAAAATAAGTATCACATATTCTTACGAAAACTAAAAGGCAAAAAGTTCAAATAAGAGAAGTGATTAATAGAGACTTGGAGGGTACTGATAGGAGGGGGAATTAAGTATTGAAGAAAAGTAGATGCACATGATCAATGTACAATGTTTGCAATGTTTGGCGATATCAGTGAATCCCATTACTTTGTACAATTAGTACATGCAATAATAAAAAAAAACTGGTAAAGTATTCCAAACACACATCTTTTTTCCTCAGAAAAGTAGTGATAATATTCTGATTATGGAACAGTGTGTGTTCATGTGTAACTTGTTACAAAGATCTATAAAATATTGTAGTAGATTGAAATTATTTTCAGAATGAGAAAATACTAGGTATATTTAAGATATCATTCCTATTACTGTACAAACTCATAAATCTGTTAGTCAATTCTCAAAGTCTATAGATGCTAAGTGATTCATCTTCTAATTAGAAATGTCCATTTGCAGTCACACTCTTATCCTGTTCTTGGCTTATAGCTATATGTTAAATGCCAATCTTTCCCTGTAAAGATTAAGGAGTTTTTATCTCCATATTAAAATCTGGTTCTGACCACTGTGAGAGCATATTGGAATATTTTTATAAATAATTTATGAACCACAGAGGTCTGTGTAGGGGAGAAATTCACTTTTTCTCCATCTGTGCAACACATCTCATTCATTAAAACTAAGAGCAGCTCATGAAGCTTTGTCACAATATGGGTAAAGCTATGCCTTAAACACACAAGTCAGTCCACCAATGCAGTTCCACTTTGGCCCAAAGACAACTTGTGGTGACTCTGGGAGCAATCTATTTTTCCCATGAACCTCAACTAATTACAGCATAATAAGAAATGTTGGAATTATTTTTATAAATGATAAATACTACCACACAAAGAAAAACTTGAAGGTAGTTTTGGATGTTAGTAAGATTGCTCAAGAATTTTAATTATGACAATGTAGCCTCAGTACCTGGCTTAAAAAATATGACTTGTCAGGATGCTTTGTGCACCATATGGGCTGCATGAGACTTGCCAGAGGAATTTCTCCTGTGATAAACTGTCTTAGGAGAAATTCAGTTGTACATACATTGAACTTGGTTTCTACATTATATAGAATTTTAAGGTATTTTATTGTCACTTACTGACAACTATGAAAATTTTGACAGATGTCAAAGGCTGAATAAGAACCATCTATTTATGCACTACTCACAAACATTCCAATTTTCTCATTGTATCATTTTGATATTCATATAAAAGATTAAATGAGAATATACCTAGCTCCTTTATTTTTTACAACTTGAAGTGAATGTTGTTCTTATGAAGTATTCCTTGCATTTCTTTATGTTATAAATTTGTTCACAGATACTATTGGTATTAAATAACATGGACAGGAAAGTGACTAAGCCAGGAAGACTAGCATTCACAATGAAAAGGAATCAGAATTGTGTCTATCATTATATTTGCTTATTACATGAGCAAACCTTTATTATTGTGTAACAATTGCAAAATAAGTAAAAGTGAGTAAGATACAATTCAGACTTCTAGGATGCTCATAATTAAGGGATAGATTATAAGCTATAAATATAATAAAAGAACATGATCAAAGAGTATATAAGTAATATTTTATAAGAGCACCCAATAGGGAGTGATTGGATTTGAAGTTTGCTAAAGCCTTTTATTAAAATGATACCATTTGAGATACATTTTGAAAAATCAGGTTTGATAGAGAAATCAGATAAAGATAGCAGTATATCAAAATAAAAATCATACAGTCTAGTGACTACAAATGTTTGATTTAAATTAGTGTACACTATTCAACATGGCTGAAAAGAGGAAGAGCCATGGAGTTACTCAGAGAAAATGATCTAAAAACATAGGTAATTGGAAGAAAGGGAGGGATATTCTGATGCCAAAATCAATCTGAAATGAGACTTGTTGATCAAAAAGAACATAGGCATTGGATTTTATAAAATGGAGAAGCAACCCACAGAGCTACCTGTGGGACCTCCACCTGTGCACAGAGCAGGAACTGCAATTCTGGGAAGTTCCCCCAAAACTGATGTACTTCAGTAACACGGTGAAGTCAAACCACACAGGATAGATTGAGGATTTAAGGCCCTCTGCCTCTTTTGCCTTCCTTCAAACAGAGGATGTTGTAGATTGCAGCAAATTTTGCAAGCACACACAGTGGTTAGTGATCAGGAAGCTGCTTCCTCAGTGGGCTACCAATTCTTTTTTTCTTTTTTTTTATGTTGAGTGCCATAGCAGCTAACTGGAACCTCTAGTGATGACAAAGTTAGAGAACACAGCAGCAGTAGTAACAGTTGCAAGTGGAACAGCACCACCCCTCCTGCCCTGCTCTCGTAGCATAAGAGAGAGGGACATGGAACTTAAGCAGCCTTAAGCTATGGAGGGGCAATAAGCAGGAGCTCAGCACTCCTCTCGCACTGCTCCCAATGGCTTGAGAGAGGAGAGATCAGGAGCAGTGAATCTGACAGCACTATCCCCTCACCTTGCTCCCAGTGGCATGACAGGAGAGAGACATGCCAGTTGTGTGGAACAATGGAGGCTGTACAATGGTTCAGGAGTGACCAACTATATACAGAACCGGGAACATCCTCATACTATCTCTATGTAAGGGCACCACAGCAACCAGGAGAGTGATGGAGAGAAAAACAGAGTAAGGAGATGTGGGTGAGCTGCTGATGGACATACAGAAAGTTGCTGGCTGAAGACTCTGCCCCAGCCCCCACATCCAGAAGCTAAAATCAGCCCCATACTGAGCACTAATCATACTGCAGACTTGGTGAGGTTACTCAGCACATATTTGAGCTCTAACTTGGACACTACCACAAAACTGAGGCACCACAGAAATTTTATTTTAAGAGTAGGAAAAATGTATTGGGAGAGAAAAAGCTTCTGCCTAAGAGAGACAGAAGGGGGACCAGAAAGTGGGTTGCCCACCCACCCCATGTTTCAAAGATGTTTTATACAGAAAAGCCATGTGGTGAGGTGGGTACAAAGTGGGACAAAACTATAAGATCAAAGGGAAATTTACAAGGTGGGCATGAGGTGGGACAAAACTATGACCAACCAATAAGATTACAAGTACAGTTACCCAGGTAATATTGATTAAATGGGGATCAAATGGGAAGATAAATAACATACAGGGAATTTTCCATTTAGAATATCAATCACTACTATCTATCTCTAGGGGAAGTGATACTTGTTTTCATTTTTATAATGCTAACCAGTGAATATGCTTCAATTGTTCTCCATGTTGTCTCCTTGCTGTGTTGGCTCTTGAAGGGTTGGCACCTTAAGGGAAGCCCTGTCTAACTGCCTACAAAATATCTAATTAACTTACCTATTTGCAATATTCTCCCCTCTGAAGAAGTACCCCTAACTACTGTGAGGGGGCAAAGGATGAAGACCAGTCTGGCTACTTCTGGCTAAAGAGGGTTGTAGTTGTGATCAACAGTCAGAGTTACTCTACTGAGGGTCTATCGAAAGGCCTTTGATAGGCACCAGGCATTGTCATCTTGGGTAGCCTTATAGTTTTAAGTCTAGAGAAGACAAAACTAAAGAAACAGTTAAAATCACAGAAATTTTATTGTTGTTGTTTGTTTTGTTTTCCTTTTCCTGTTTTTGGGGGGTTGTTTACATTTTTACTTTTATTGTTTGTTTTGTTTTGTTCATCTATTCTCTATTCCTTTAATTGTCTTTCTTGATTTTTTGATATTTTTCATTCAAGTGAACATAGTCTCTTTCTGGTTTGCTTTGATGTTATTTTGCTTTTTCCTTCACTCTTTTCTTCCCTCTTCTCCAGTTTCCCAAAGCTTGGGTGATCATCCTTTGCCCTTCAGCCTTGACTCTACTGTATTTCTCTTCACTTGTCTCTATTTTTTTCACTTATCCTTCTTAAATTTTTCCTCCACAGGGTAAATTTACTCTCCTAAGGGGAAACTAAGAGCATACAAGTTCCTGTTTTATATTGGATTTTGTTATACAACTGTAGATCATGCTCCTATGGTTAAAATATCAAATAGTTACCACAGTCAGTCAGTTGCTAGGCTGCATTTGATGGTATTATTATTACTATCTACTTCAGCCAGGGTGTCATATCGATTGTAATCATTTGCTTTCCCTTGTACGACAACACTGGAATTATCTGGGATAATAATCATCACCATAATCCAGTACCAAAGGACTGGGGTCTGAGCCAAAAACTTAGCAAATTCTCATCCCTAATAAATTGGGAAGGTAGGATCTTGAGACAGACACAAGGGCCAAGAGCCAGCTATACTTAGAACACATCTCTGAAGAATAGACATTTCCTAGGGAAGTGTCAATACTAGTGATAAATCTACCTCCTATGAGCAAATTAGAAGCATCAACATAGAAAAAACTTAAAATAAAAAATAGGAAATGCCAAGACAAAGAAGCAAAATTCAACCACAGACTTCCAGCTCACCTAGATAAGTCCAAGGGACAATGAGATAGCAGAATTCAGAAGCCACCCAGTTAAATTTTCTGAATTGGTTGCAGCAGAAAGAAAAAGAAAAACAGATGAATGAAGCTATAGAGAAAATCAGATCAGAAATATTTCATTTAAAAAAAGAGAGATGATGATCAAAATGAAGGAGTTGCTCAGTGAATCTAGAGTAGATACAGATGAAAAATAGAAGAGTTTAGGAAAATGATGAAAACCATGAATCCCCAACATAGGAAAGAAATGGAATCCATGAAACAGATTTAAACAGATATTCAGGATATTAAAAATTCCATTGAAAGTATACACAGCCAAATGAACCAAGGTAAGGACAGAATATCAGATCTAGAAGACAAAATTGCAGTTAGTGCATCACAAAAAGAAGGATTTCTTAAAAATAGCAAAGGATCAAGAAAAATCAATCCAACAGCTACAAGATGATGCAAAGAAGAACCTAACTTGATCAGAGTCAATAAAAAATCAGGAGACAGCACAAATGACATAAAAATCCCATTCACAGAAGTAATGGGAGAAAATTTCTGAAGCATGGAAACAATTTTACATACAAATAAGTGAGGCATATAGAACTCCAATTAGCCATGACCAAAACAAATCTACACCAAGGCATATAATAATTGAGATTACAGAAATTCAGCACAAAGATAGAATATTAAAAGCTTTTAGAGAAAAGAAACAAATCATCTATGAAGGAAAGAACATCAGAATTACAGCAGATTTCTCAACACAAACCCTTAAGTCAAGAGGAGCTTGGAGTGAAGTAATTATCTCATGCACATTTTTAGAACATAGTGCAATGAATTTGGAAATCAATAGCAAAAGAAACCACAAAAGCTACATAAATGCATGGAAATTAACATGCTCCTGAAAAACCAATGGGTTGCAGATGAAATCAAACAATTTCTAAAATCTTATGATAATGCTGATACAACATACTGGAATTTATGGGATGCAAAGAAAGCAATTTTATGAGAGTGGTGAATGGTGAACTCTCACATCAGGAAAACAAAATGAGCTCAAATGAACAACTTAATTTTGAACCTCAAACTTCTAGAAAAAGAAGAACAAGTCAACCCCAAAGCTCCTATGAGGGTGGAAATTATTAAGATCCAAACAAAAATTCATGCAATTGAGACTAAGAAAACAATTCAAAGAATCCATTAAAGAGTTGAATCTTTGAAAGACTAAGTAAAATTGATAAACCTTTAGTCAACTTTATAAAAAAGAGAAAGAAGACTCAAATCCATGCAATTAGGAATGAAAAGGGTGAAATCACAATGGATCCTCAAAAATCCAAAAGATCATCAATACCTACTTTGAGAAACTTTATTCTAAAAAGATAGAAAACACAGAAGAAATAGACAAATTCCTACATACATATGAATTACCAAAGCTGAATCAAGAAGATATACAAATTATAAATATCCAACATCAGTCAATGAAATTGAAGATGTAATTAAAAATATGCCAACAAGGAAAAGCCATGGTCCTGATGGACCAGCATAGTGAAAATTGTCATATTTCCAAAATTTTTATATAAATTTAAGGCATTCTCTCAAAATACCAATAGCATACCTCAGAGATTTAGAGAAAACAATCTTAAAATTTATTTACTACCAGGAGAGACCTGGAATAGCAAAAGCAATTCTGGTTAACAAAGGCAAGGCTGGAGAAATCAGAATCCTTAAATTGAAATTATACTGCAAAGCTACTGTGATAAAAAAGCATGGTACTGGCAAAATAAATAAATAAACAGACAGACAGACCTAAAGATTAATGAAACAGATTAGAAAATGCAGAAACAACTCCAAACACATTTAGTCACTTTATCTTTGACTAAGGGGCCAAACACCCTCTTTGGAAGAAAGATAGCTTTTTTTATAAATGGTGCTGAAAAACACTGGCTTTCTGTTTGCCAAAGACTAAAACTTGACCCATGTCTTTCACCGTGCACTAAACTAAAATCTAAATGTATCAAAGAACTGAATATTAAAACAGAAACACTAAGACTTCTGGAAGAGAGAATAGGTAGAACTGTTGAAGACATAGCTATAGGCAAAGACTTCATGAACAAAACCACAGTCTCACAGGAAATATTACAAAAAAGCAACAACTTGGAACTCATCTTATTAAAAAGCTTTTGCACAGCAAAAGAAATCATTGACAATGTGAAAAGACAACCTACCCAATGAACTTCACCAGTTAGTATTGCCTTATATCCAAAATGTTCTTTTCATTTGTATTCATATATTAAACTCATTCTCCTTCAAAACTATACTCCATGGCCATCTCCTTTAAGAACATTTTTCTAACCTCTTATAACAAGGTGATGGAGGTGAACTTGTCTGCTCACAGGGCATCCTTTGAATATCATTGTCACAGCATAGATTCCACGATATAAAAAGTATTGTCTATGTATCATGTTATCCATTTGTCTTTTCTATTCATTGGAGGCATTTCAGGAAACCAGATTTTATGTATCTCTGGATTTCTAGAACCTCAGACAGTGTCTGTTAGATGATGGAACCCACAGTAGTTTGGAACCTATTGTAAAATCTCAAATTTGAGATGTAGAAGAAACAAAAATCTATGTTCCTTGATTCTTTAATTTTGTGGAAACAGTGGAGAGACAACATCAATTACAAAGGGTCTAAGATTTTACTCTACTTGCAATCTAACATGCTACATCATTATTGTTTATGGATGCTGGCAGAAGACACAAGACTCTTAGGTTAAAAAAATTCATTACTCATGGCATAGCAGGCAACATGAACTTTCTACTCACATCAGTTTCTGTGCTGCCTAAGTCAGATGGGAAGGGTGGCCAATGGGTGTGTCAAGCATGAAATTGATTTTCTTTCTAGAAAACCTCATTTTTAAAACAGTGGATTGAAAGTAAAGTTGCTCAAACATTTTTCTAAAAAGATATTATCTTAATTTTCCTAGACAGCAAGAAAATCTACCTTGTGCCTGAGAAAGAAACACTACATCTAAATCCCAAGGCTGTCCACAAGGCAAATATTTTTGAACACAAATGCAATCTAAAACACAAATTGCCAATCTCTGTTCATATGGTATGTGAAGGATGAGAGACTCATGGAAAGTCATTTCTCAAATACGAGTAATTAAAATGCCTTAAAATATGGAAGAAGGTCCATGAGCAATTGGTTTGTCCATACCTGTGAGAGTCTACTGAAAGTGAGCAGTTTTTATTCTTCAATTTTAACTGGACTTTCAATATCACTAATTTGTTAAGTTTTAAAATAGTCTTCTTGTTTTCCTTCTGGATATAAGACAACTTTATAAAGTCTTATAAGATAAATAAATGAATCTGCTTCTGGAAAACTAAAAGGAAGATTGAAGGAGGGGGAAAAAGAAGGGAGTGGAAATGTGTTATGTACATGTATGCATCCCCTATAATGAACATAGTCATTATGCACTCCAAACATGTACTAATAAAAGTTTTAAAAAATCTTTTCTATGATATAAAATTAATTTGACATACTAAAAATAATGTTATATTTAAGAAACACTTATTTGTTTCTCCTTGCACCAGTCCATATTATTTAATTCCCATAGTGTCTGTGAACATATTCATACCCTGGGAAGCAGACATTTTTTGTTTCTCACTGAGATATTTAGCTTTTGATCACTGTGATAAATATTTAAGAAAATCAACTTAGAGGAGGATGGCTCAAGGTTTCAGGGGTTTCAGTTCATGGTTAGGCTTGATACTTTGCTGTGGGCCTCATGTCAGCCAAAACTTAATGGCAGAAAGGTGTGGTTGAACAAAACTTCTCACTTAATGGCAGCCAGAAAACAGAAGAAAGAGGGAAAAAGTAGAGAGAAAACAGTCCAGATATAGCTCCCAAGGTCACCCCTCCATTCCTTTCAACCAAGTCCTTCCTCCCAAGTTTTCATTACCTCTCAATAATACCATCAAATTATGATCTCAGCAATAAATCAATACACTGAGGAATTTAGAGCCCAGAAGGTCCAATCACCCATGGAAAGCTCCACTCTGAGTACTTCAGATTTTGGGCTGACATTTTAGGTTGAAATCATAACACTAACCATGCACAAACATAAGATTTTTCCTTTCTTCTTTCTTGTATTTATTTTTGGTTTGTATACTTAATTTGAAACCATATGGCCAAATTGTTTATTTACATTTATTTATTTATTTTTTGGTACCAGGGATCAAACTTGGGACCTTGCACTTGCGAGGCAATTGGTGGCACCACTGAGCTAAATCCCTAGCCCTGTTTATTTACAATTTAGTCTACTTATTCCCTCATCTACATTACCCCATCTGATATCAAGAAAATGTGTCTCCTAGTTTAGCATCTAAGAATCAACTGAGGTAGTTGATAAAATGCAGATTCCCATGCCTCCAAAACTTCAGATGTCCTTGCTCTTTAGTGGATGTATGATTTGAATAGAATTTTCATATATCTCTAGGTTAGCATTGCATTTACAAGATTGCAGTCAAACTTATTATTGATTAAATAACCAAAAATTTGCTTTAAAAACCTTAACATATTTTTTTTTAATGCAGAAGACACAATTGGTAACACAGAAGTCAGAAGGCTTGGACATGGAAAATCACCTAAGTTGTGTTGATTTTCCAGTGCTATTGGTTCAAATATTCAGAAGGAAATGTCTAGACAACAGGGAAATGTTAGATTGGAACATAGGGTTGAGTTCCAGCTGACCATTTTCATCATGGAGCCATGTATGGAGATGGCACCTTGAAGGCAAGGCAGCTCTGGCTGGGTAAATGTAAACATAGATGACAAAGGAAAGGTAAACCCTAAATACACCATATTGAGGTAGTTATATGAAGATAAGGAGCCTATGACTAGAAAGCTGGGGTAACAAGACAGGCAAGGGACAAAACATAATAGCATGGTCTTATAGATACGAAAAGAGGAGCTATAATAGATAGCAACAAAATAAATAAGTAAATTAAATATATTCTCATATATAGTACTTTGCAATCCTAGATCACAGTTCTTTTTCTTATATATTATCTTCTTCATTTGATCACTTTATTTTTTAAATTCATTAATTTTATGAGTACATTTTAGGTGTACAATATGTTGACATTCATTATTGGAAATTTGTACCTTTACACAATATATCTTGGTTCTTATCTTTCCCTCATTCCACTGCCCTCCCTTCAGCCCCTTCATCTCTCCCTATTTTCAAAGACATTGTTTCCATTTTTTCCTTTTCTCATATTTATTCCTTTCTCTTCTTTCCTTTCCCTAACCCCTCCTACTTCTCCTTTCTCTTTGGACCTTTTCTTCCTATTTCACATTATCTATTATACCTTTTAGTCCTTATTTACACTTTCAGTTTGTCATCCCAGAGAAACTATTCAGTATTTACATATATGTGTCCTATTTATTTCACTTAAGAGTATGCCCTCAATGCACATTCATTTAGCTATAAATTTCTCATTCTTTATGGCTGCACAGTACTCCATTTATATAAAAAATACATCTTCTTTATCCAGTCTCCAGTTGATGGGCAGTTTGGGCTGTTTCCAAATTTTGGCTATTACAAACTGTGCCACTATGAACATGGGTGCACATATATCGCTGTGGTATGATTCTTTTAATTCTTTTGCAAAAACACCCAGCAGGGGAATAGCTGGCTCAAATGGGACCTCTAATCTTAGTTTTTTGAGGTATCTCCATACGGATTTCCACAGTGGTTGTACTAGTCTACACTCCCAGCAACAGTGGAGAAGAGTTCCTTTTTGCTCCAAAGCCCCTCCAGTATTTTTTATTGGTTGATTTCTTGATAACAGCCATTCTGGAGTGAGGTGGAATCTCAGTGTTGTTTTCATTTGCATCTCTTGAATGACCAGTGATGTGGAACATTTTTTCATATCTTTATTTGCTATTTCTACATCTTTGTCTGAGAAATGTTAGAACATAGTTCTTATACTTATCAACACATTTTAAAAACACAATTCCCTTAGGATATATAGAAAGTTGTTTTATAGTTGAAGAATTAGAAATAAGAAGAATGGTTAAATAAGATGCCCATCTACACCATAATAACATTGGAGCCCATATCAAAGTCTAGGCAGTCTGGACCAGAGGTCATGTTCTAAACTAGTATTTTCAGATGGTTCACTTTTATGCAGAAGCTAGATGGGGTTGAGAATGGAGTATATGTCTCAGGTTTCAGAATAGGTATGCACAGGGCAGACCCCACATGGGGCTTCTGGAATGAGACTGCCAGAGTTTAGAGCTAATACAGACTGGTTCATCAAGCTTGTGGTGATGTGGAAAAGAGAGATGGTGTAACAGCTTCTGCATCTTTAGGTTGAATACACTTACAAATAGAAAAAAGTAGACCCAGTGAAAATTGGGAGAACTGATGCACAAAGGAGTGGAGAGATAATTAATTGCACAAAGTTCATGAATTAGTGAAAGGAGGAAGATTGGAAGCCATAAGTGAAGGAATTAGTCTTGGAACTTCTTTTTAAATAAATAGAATAAAGAAGGTAACTAATGAGAGCTATCAAAATAAGCAAATATTTTAAAGCAGAAATGAAAAAACTAAAATAATTTATAGGGGATACTCTTTTGTTGTCCTTACTAATTTATAAATATCAATTGACCTTCTCTAAAATACTCACATAGACAGATGAGATAGATAGATAGATAGATAGATAGATAGATAGATAGATAGATAGATAGATAGATAGAGTTATGGCTTGTACCTAAATGCCCCCCCCAACCTTATGAAGTCATAGATGTGGTTTTTTTAGAGATAACTGGGTCTAGAATGTGTGAGGCTGAGATAGATTCATGATGCAATGCTAGGACCAAGGGCATTAGAATTAAGAGTGTGACAGCTACCAGACTTAAGTAGCCTGGATAAACATAAGGGATAGAAAGAGCTATGGTCCTCCCTTGTTGCTTTTGCTACTCTCTGCCACCATGAACTGTTTCTCCTCTGTGATACCTGTCTTCCATGCTTCTCTGTCTTGGAGCCAGCAAGTTATGGACTGAAGCCTCCATAAATTGTGATCAAAATAATCTTTTCCTCCTTTAACTTTGAGTGTCAGCTATTTTGTCTCAGCAGCAAGAAAAGTAACTAAGACAGAATTTGGTACCAGGGAAGTGAGGTCACTCATGTGGCTATACCTGACCATGTGGTTTAGGAGCCTTTGGAGCTGGCTTGTGGGGAGGCAAAGAGTTTGGAAAGGTTCAGAGGTGCCAGCTGAAACAGTAGGGCTGGAATGCCTTAGACTGTACTTGGATGTGGGATTCTGGTCAAAGTTCAGAAGACCAGAATGCTGACACAAATGATGTTGACAAAGACCAGACTCAGGAGGTTTCTGCTGTGAAGAAACCTTGGCTGTTGGACCCAAATGATGTGTGTTCTAGCTTGGCAGAAAGTTTGTCTGCATTTTGCTCATGACCAGAGACTTTGCCTGAGACTGTGATTAAGGGCAGTGAACTAATTAATCTAGCAGAAGAAATTTCATGGCAGTTTAATGTTGGTGCAGTGTCATGGCTACTGTTGTGGGCTTTTAGCCAGATTTATGTTGAGAATCAAGAGCAAAGTAACCAGCATGGTAATTTAAAAGGTTTTAGAGTACGGCCAGAAAGAAAGCTCCAGTAAAGTTGGGATCTGCAAAGATGGAAATGAGAAATTTTTCACTGAAAAGACCAAAAAGAAAAAGCCAAATATTTCAGAAGAAAATAATAGAAAAGATTGCCTGAGCACATCACAAGAACCAGGAGGACTGCAGCCCTTGCAGGATCAGATTTGCTAATGTGAAAGACTTTGTTTTGAGAAAAGAGTTCCAGAGCACCATGTTCCAGAATGGTGGTGACTTAAGGAAGTTGTTCCTTGGGGTTTGGTTCATAAACACTTAACCCTTACAGCCAAGGGAGAAAGAAGCCTGGCTATTGCTCCAGCCGGCAGCAGACCTTGGCATCATCCATATGGTGCTGGTTTTAGGTGCACATAGAACACAAAAGTTATGGGATTAGGAAGGCTTCCACTCAGATTTCAGAAGAAGGCCTGGGAGGCCAGGCAGTGTGACCCTGAGAGGGAAGTGTGTGAAGTTGTTAGTGTGAAGCTGAAGGTACATTAGAGACCCCAGAAGTTTGGAGAAGCCAGGAACATGAATCTAGTGAGAAAAATTACAAGAAGGGTGCAGAAAGATACCTGCGGTAGCTATAATCACTGGCAAGACATGGGGAGAAGCCACCCAAGCCCTTTGGAGTTATCATGTTGACACAGATTGCCTCAGATGCTGGACATGGAACTACAGAATTTAAAGTTTATCCTGCCAGATTTTGGATTTGCTTTGATCCCATTCCTTTGTATCTTCCTATTTGTATGTAACTTTAGAAATGGAAGTGTTTATCTGTGTCATTGAATGTTGGAAGTGTTTAACTTTCTTTTCACTTGTACAAGGGCTTACAGCTAAGTGTTTACTGTAAATCTCAGAAGAGACTTTTGACTTGGAATTTCAGCTGAAAATGTTAGGACTTTGACAACTCAGAGATGGGACTAAATACCTTTTCATAAAGGGATGTGCATGAGTTTTTGTGGGGCCAGGGGCAGAATGTTATGGCTTGTGTCTAGCTGTCCCCCCAAAGCCTCATGTAGTCATAAGTTCAGCTTTTTCAGAGGTGCCTGGATCCAGAATGTATGATATTGAGATGGACTCATGGTGCAATGCTAGGATCAAGGGCGCTAGGATTAAGAGTGTGAGCACTACTCACCCTAAGTAGCCTTGATAAAAGGTAAAGGAGAGAAAGAACTGTGGTCATCCCTTGTTGCTTTGGTACCTTCTATCTGCCATGAAATATTTCTCCTCTACAATGCCTGATTGCCTTGCCATCTTGCCTCAGAGCCAGCTGATTATGGACTGAAACCTCTACAAGCTGTGAGCAAAACAAACCTTTCCTCCTTTAACTTTGAGTGTCAAGTATTTTGTCTCAGCAAAAAAAAGTAACACAGATAGATCAATATACATATACAGTTACATATATGTACATGGCAGGCAATCAGGGCACAAAATATAGTAAAAGCCAAGAAGACACAATTTTTACATAAGAGCTTTAATTTTAGGAAAATTATGACTTTTAAAGTCACTTATTAAAATAATTCAGTAAGTTTCTTTCTGTCTAATCAAACTTTAAATTTATTGGGTGTAACATTTTTAATTAAATTTCTTTTTACATTAAAGGACACCAAACAACTGAGTACAGTGGCATAAGCCTGTAATCCTAGCTACTTGTGAGGCTGAGGCAGAAAGATTGTAAATTTAATTTAGCAAGACTCTAAAAAGTTAAAAAATTAAATAAAGTGGAGGCTGGGATTGTCAGTCAGTGGTAGAGCATTTGCCTAACGTAAATGAGGGCCTGGGTTTTATCTTCACTATGGCAAAAACAAACAAACAAACAAACAAAATAAAAACAAAGCAGGCATGCAAGAAAAAAAATTGTTATAACAATAGAGCCATTAATCTCTCTTTATATAATCAGTTGTTTCCCTTAATCCATTAATTATGACCTTGGAAATGAATGTTCATCCATTTCAGGTAATGAAACTTTAAAACAAACTTCTAAGGGCATTATTTATTTATTTATTTATTTATTTATTTATTTAACAATGTTTTATTAGTACTGCATGTTTGTAGTACACAGTGATTACATTCTTTGTGGGGGAGTTGGTACATATACAAAACACATCTTAAATCTTTTTTTGTTCCCTTCCTCTTCCCTCTTGCCCCTACCTTCATCTCTGGATCTCTTTTCCATCTAAGAAATATCTATTTTCCTGCTCTTTTTGTCTTTTATTGTGCCCTTTATTTTTATATTGGATATATAATTGAATCAAGTGACACTTTATTTTCTTATTTTTCATAAAGGTATTTTCTTTTCTTTCTGCCTTTCTATTTATTCCACAAAAGTATTATTTCAACATGTGTGGAAATAACCAAGCAAACCCTTCATGTAGACACAAGTATATTAGAAGTCTTCCTTCTCCCTCATCCTAGTGTATCTACGCCTTTTCTATGGGTCCATCACTCATCACCATCACCTGACTTATTCTTTCATTCTCTTGTCTTCTTCTTGGTTCACTCTGTACTATAAATGTTTAAAATGTAAAAAATAATTCTATAAAGAGTATTTCCATTGTGGAAGCAAAGATACTGAAAGTGAAAATGACCTTTGCATTCTTGATTCACACTTTTGTGTGAATGATGGTTATAAAATATAGGGGAAGAGTCTATGCTTGGTACCACAATGAGATGAAAATGCTTTTCTTTATAGAAGAAATATAGACTTACTATGCAATTTTCTTTGTTTTGATAGCTCTTGGTGTCATTAAATTGATGGTTAGACCTAGCAGACCACTGGTGTTTGAAAATAGCGTAGCCAAAATCTTTATTCATAACCAGTGGTCAAAAGACCTTATACAACCAGGCAAAACAGAGCATTATAGATTGAGAAATGGCCATCTGGAGTGACTTTGCTGTACTACATAATAATGAAAGGATAGATATTTGTAAGCGCTGCCTGAAAAGAATTGCATCGGAGGGACCATTACCATTCTCAGATGCACATAGCTGGGTCAGTCCTATTCCTCTTCTGAAAGAACATAAGTAGCATCATTTATCTCCCAACTAGTATTCAGGAGTCCAGAGTTACAGAGAAATGTTGTCCCCAAGTCAACCTGCTTGATAACCATGCCAGAAATATAAATGGATTTTAAGATTTGAGATTGCATAGGGGTCGAACTATTCTAGGCCGTCATAAATAAAAACTCTGTATTAGATCAAAATAAAAAGAAAACAAATAATAGAAATACAAAGATCCAGAACTAATAGAGAGGGGAGAGCAGGACAAGAGATAGAAGACTGGGACCTAAAAATTCTTCTGAACCTATGCACAAGACCCAGGAGAAGGCTTCTCCCTAGTAATTCTGGCTGAATGTAGGGACTGCCAAGGTAGGGAGGACTAATTTAAGAAAGACAGCTGAATGTTAAAAGGGTACAAAGTATTAGAGCCTTTCATGTCAAACAATAGAACTGAAACCCCTCTATAAATCTCCCTCACTTCAGTCTTTCTTCTTTTATTGGATCTGAGGAAGTTAAACATTGGTATCATGAAATCCAGGGTAGAAAAATAAGATAGATCTAGAGGACATCTCACTGACAATGCAACTATCCTTCATGATGAAATAAATTTATTCTTTGCCTAAATGCTTGGGGAAAATATCTGAGATGTGTTTCCTTGTTTGTTTAGCATTCATTAAGCAAGAAGCCAAGATGGGTCATCTTAAAATGTGTAGAAGTAACAAAATAATTGGCTAAAATTAATCTATATTAAGTTCTCATTCCATGGATGATTTTGAAAAGCAAAGAAATGGATTAAAATATCTTAGAAATGAGTAAATGGATCCCCAGTAGGAGAAAATATGAAGCCAGTGGAATATTTTTGTGATAATTAAGCTCCAAGTATAGAACCATCTTCAGCATTGCTTTATTGCTATGATTAATCATCACTCTTTTCTCCTCACCTCTCAGAGGTCCAATATCCTATAGCTAGAGCCTCTGTAGGACTGTGTTTCAACTAGTATCTTAATAGCTATTTACATAAGTTTTTGTTTCTGTACTACACATTCAATAAACATGAAAAGGAAGCCCTTGGAGAAATGTGTTTTCCTTTTGGTAGAACATGTCTAGTAAGGGTTAATCCTGAGTAGTGGCCCACAACAGAGCATTTGGGTGAGAACCATCTGTACAAAGAAACAGTACTGGAAACTGGTAAGAGAAGTACAGCTATGTCAGATAGGAAGCAGGGTGCTGGAAGACTGAGTAACAAACATTCAGACCATAGCAGAACCTCGTGAATTTCCTAGCCTTGCACTTTTTTGTCCTCTTCTATTCCAGTAGTCTAACCTTCTGCTAGACTGGTCATCTGCATGCTCCAAACTCACTCTACCTCCTCCTTTATCATAGTGTGAGTCTCATTCCCTGAACAAAATTTTCCTACTGTCTATTCCATATTTTGGTTCCCCCCATTCTAAATATTTACAACTCAAAAAACCCACAGTACATTTATCCTGCCCCTGGTGTTTTTAATTCACTACTTATCCTAAATCTATCAGTCACCAAAACAATTCCCCTACTCTCATTCTCTGACCCCTTTTCTGTGTCACACCTGCTAACAAAACCCCATCATGATTAAGGAAAACCTATACTTGTTCCTTGCCAACACCCAGAGAATTGGAAATGAATAGAAAACATTAACCAAGCTGACTGATGTCATGTTAATATAAGAAAATAAATTTCAAGTGGGTACTTGGGCCTACCCAACAATATCATTACACATTTTAAAGATAAATTTATCTTTTTTCCTTCCTCAGTAACTTTCACACTGTCTCTCCTCAGAGCTCCATTATGATTGCTCTACAGCTCTTTCCCTAGTATTGATCTTGACCTTTATTGTAGTAAGAACCTCTATAGATTTCCTTCCTTTTTTAAAAATCAATTTTTTTTGTTGTTACTGGGGATCGAACTCAGGTCCTTGCACTTGCAAGGCAGGGAGCAGAACCACTGAGCTAAATCCCCAGCCCTCAATTTTTGTTTTTTATTACTAGACATTTGTAGTACCTAATGATTATATTCCTCATAGGGAATTGGTAGATGTACAAAAAATTCCTTAATTTTTTTCACCCCTTCCCCCTCTCCTCACACCCCCTCCCATCTCTTTGTCTCTTTCTCATTTGCAAAAGAGCTATATAATGGATTGTGCCTGGATGTCCCCCCAAAACCTCATGAAATCATAGGTAGGATTTTTTTAGAGGTGATTGGATCTAAAATGTGTGACATTGTGATCCATTCATGGTGAAATTCTAGGATCAAGGGCATTAGGATTAATGGTATGAGTGCTACCCACCCTATTTAGCCTGGATAAGATATAAGGGGTAGAAAGAGCTGTGGTCCTTCCTTGTTTCTTTGTCACCTTCTGCCCACCATAATTGTTTTTCCTCTTCAATGGCACCCTGCCTTGGAGCCAGCTGATTGTGGACTGGAACATCTACAAAATATGAGCTAAATAAACCTTTCCTCCCTTAACTTTGGTTGTTGGATGTTTTGTCTCAGTAACAAGAAAAATAACTAAGACAATCTATCTCCCCACTTCCTGTTATCTATCTTTTATTTTGCTCTTTTTTATATTTTGGGTTTGTCATATGAGAAACCATGCAATATTTAAGCTTGTGTGTCTGATTTATTTCACTTAATATTACGGTCTCAAGGTGCCTCCATTTTCCTACAAATGACTCAAGTTTATCTTTCTCTTTATAGCAGAATAGTACTCTATTGTATATAAATGCCACATTTTTATTTATTCATGTGTGGATGGACATATAAGTCACTGTTGAGATTTAGCTATTATGAGTTGTGCTGCTATAAATATCATATTACAGTGAGAAATGAATGCCCATATGTAAATCTTTTCTTTTTTTTTGGTACTGGGATCAAACTCGGGACCTTGTGCTTTCAAGGCAGATGGCAGAACCACTGAGCTAAATCCCCAGCCCTGTAAATCTTTATTTAATAATCCTAGGTAAGTATTTTTCAAGTCTCTCTCCTCCCATTTCATCCACATGACTTTTTCTCAGAGTCTGATTCTCATTTTTTATATATACTGCTTGTTCCTTTTACCTTTCTAGATGCCCCCTCCCTCCATTTCTAGATGTTCTGGACCACTCAGGGCTCATGAATTACTTCCTTCTCTTTGAGCTGTGCTAATTTCTACATAACCTGTTCTCTTCACAACCCATCTATCCACCTACAGAATCAGACAACTGTAGCCCAATATTTGCCCAGTGGAAAATATCCAACTTCCTATTGTAATATGTCCACATAGATGATGTATAACTCTGATTTACGTTGCGATAAAGAACATTCAAGGCTGGATAGTTGTAAAACAGTTCAGTTGGCTTACAATTACAATGTCTGGAGGATCCAAACATCACAGCTCTACTATCCTGGTGAGGGACCCCTGACTTCATCTCAAAACAATCAAGGTGAAAGGGAGTCAACAAACACATCCTGATGGAGCCAAGCACATGAGGTGGCCTTGCACTCTCACAAGAACTAATTTATTCTTTGATGTACCATTCATTGCCTCTGCAGTGTCTGAATGATGTAACTACCTTCCACTAGTCCTCACCTTCTAAAGGTTCTACCATCTCAACATTGTCACAATGAGGACCGGACTGAATCTCTAGGGCATATGCTTAAACCAGACTCAAGCCACAGCAGATGCTCAAGAGTCAACTTGGATTTAACATTTCTGAAAGAATTTTCTGTCTTTTCTTTATCCCCGAACTTATAATCTATTCCTTCCTAATCATTTCCATTCCAAGGATTGTCATAACCATTCACCCAAAATCTCAAGTCAAAATCCTCTGATATCTCACATCCTATTTTTTAGTATAGTGGGCCTTCAAGTTATGACTGGCCTGACACATGAACAACTGGGGTTAATTAGGTTAATGGAAGATTCATCTGACTCTTTTTATCTATAGCATATACCCAAGTAAACATCCAGATTTCAGCTGTATTGAATTAAAACCAACTTGAGTTATAACCAGCCCTCAGGAACTGATCAAGTTTGTAAATCAAGGGTCCACTGTAAATATTATTTATTCTCTCCTTAAAATATATTAGAACTCTAACTAAGTTGTTCCACCTCCACTACCACCATCGAAGCTCAAAACTCCATGTTGTGCTGTCCATGGAGTCATCCAAACTTGCTCTCCCATCAAAAGAACCCACCTCAGAGAGCACAGAGACACACAAATTCTAGCTGCCATAGTTTACTGTCTACTAGGCTAAGCTCTCTCCAGGCTTTGTCCAGCATTGAAGGAACACAGGAAGTACTAATGGAGCCTTTAATGCTGGCACAAGACTCTCCAAAGTGGGACTTTTATTAGGGGCCTTTCCCTGATGTTGCCCACACCTTGTCAGAACTATAACATAGCCCGAGACTCTCAGATGTTTCCTCTCCTATAAGCATCACAAGTGCATCACTATCTGAAGAATCTCCCTGCCTGATCTGCCCCCCCCAGTCAGCTTTCACAGGTATTTTCATAGATCTTATACTCTGTTCCCACTCCACATTTGCTTTTCAGACATAAACAAGTTTTACTTGAAATCCATCCTACTATTTCTCTGTCCTCATACTCTTGACAATTTATAATATCAAGAGGTGCCTATTAAAATATGTTACATTGTCTTACTAGATCTTTTTCTTAGAGTTCTCCAGTGGCCTCCTATTTCTGCTATGACCAAATACACCTGTAACACAAATCTTTAAAACTATAGTTTCTGGCTATCTCTCCAAATTTTTCTTTGGATCCTCTAGCCCTGCTACATGGTCTACTTCAATGTTACTTGAATTATGTGATATAGACCCACTTCTGAGTCTTTGCACACCTTTCCTCTTCCAAAAGTTAATATAGTTTTTACTTGATATCCTCATAGATAGCCCTTCATCTGAGTTCCTGCTTCCTATCAGAGAGATTTTCCCTGACCCCAATTCTATCTAAAACAGGAAATGTTTCCCATAAATATCACTTCAAACATGAGTTAAATGTAAATTTTAGACCCACATATGTGAACACCTTCTCAATTAAAGATCCTTGGATAAATCCCAAATAAATGTCAAATGAAGATGCAAAATAAAACTTTGCACTTATTGATAGCACAAAATATTAGAAATTATCACTCTAGGGAATACTTCCTTATAAGATTAAAGTTGCATTTCTCTTTACTTCAAATCACAAAAGGTTGGATATTGTTTGCACTAATCTGTTTAGTTATTGTCTTGGTTACTTTTCTCTTATTGCTGAGACAAAATAACCAACACTCAAAGTAAAGAGGAAAGGTTTCTTTTGGCTCACAGTTTCCAGAAGTTTCAGTTCATAGTTGGCTGGCTGCAAGGCTGGGTGGCATGACAGAGGAGCATCACAGAGGAGAAACAGTTCATGGCTGGCAGAAGGCAGCAAGGGATCAAGCAGCAAGTGACAAGCAGCAATGATTACAGCCCTTTTTCTGTCTCTTATATTTTATCCAGGCTAGCACTCACACTGTTAATCCTCATATCGCAAGGTGAATCAGTCACATCCTTGATTCCAGCATCAAACACCTTAAATCCAGCCACCTCCATAAAGTCCCTCCTATTATTGCATGAGACTTTGAGGGGGAACCTCTAGATACAAGCCATAACAGTTATTTATAAAAAAACAAATCATAGTGCAAAATGGATGTAAATGAACTGTGACCATTTGTGTTTGTTTTATATCCTGAGTCCATTTAGCACAGTTTGCATTTTAATAGCAATACTATTGAGCAATACAATTGAGCCATAGTAGCTTTTTGAGAGTGTTGTCAGAGACCTGTTATTTCTTAGAAGAGTTTATATTATGAAGAAAGAAATTTGATAAAGTAATGTCTTGATGGCTAGGCTTTAAGGATTCAGGTCTGAAGTTGATTTAAGAGTACTTCCTAAAATTGACCAAAATGTGATTAATTTCTAGATGTCTTCTGTTTTGTTCATCTAATATTGATTATTTGGAATTTAAAAGTTACATTATGAGAGTATTTATTTGATATATATCATTCAGACTGAAATTTCAGTAGGGAGATTACTAAGAAAATATCTCAAGGCACTAAATTGTCCTAAAGATTAATCATTTTAAAATCTAATATGTACATAGCAAATGTAAACATATGGAAGACACATTAAAATATCAAAAAGAAATATATTTCTTTGAGGTCTTTGTGAATAAGAGTTGGAATGACACTTTAATATAGTCTCTTCTGTATTTAGTCAAATCCAGATTTTGAGTTACATCTTCTAATCTGGAATTTTCCTTTTGAAAAGTCATTTAATACTAAGGATACCTAAGATATCACCTGGCTAACTCACTTTATTTTAAATGATTTTAGCAAGGACTTGGAAGGTTGTAACTTGCTTAAAGACACAGTGGTTTGGATCTTAAAAATCTCCCTAAAGGCTTGGATGTTGAAAGCTTTCTCCCTGGCTGATAGCCCTATTGGGGGGTGGTAGAAACTGTAGGGGGTAGAGAAATTGGAGGAAGTAGGTCCCTGGGGGCCTGCCTTAGAAGATGATGTTGGGATCCCATCCCTCTCTCTCCTTCTCCTTTCTTGATGTCATAACATCAGTCACTTTTCTCCCTGTGGCCTTCCACTATGAGATACTGTCTCATCACAGGCCCCAAAACAATGGAGCCATGGGAATATGAGCTGAAACCTCTGAAACTGTGAGATAAAATAAAACTTTCCTCTTTTATTTTTCTCAGGTATTTTGCTGCAGTAACAAAAAGCTAACACAGGAGGTTAAATTCCAGTGCAATAACTCCTAGTAAATATACTTTCATGAAGCTATAATATTTTGATGCCATAACAATTTTATAAAACAATGATTTATTCAATTTTCTCTCCAAGAATTTATACAAGTATTACACAAGACAAAGTTTCTGACTCACAAAGCTTATACTTTACTAAAAAAAAGAGACATTCATTGAAGCAACTAATGATATTGTAATGTCTTATGACTTGTATCTAGATGTCCCCACAAAGCCTCATGCAATCATAGATATGGCTTTCTCAGAGGTGGCTGGATCTAGAGTGTGTAATGGTGGAATTAAGGGTGTGTGATTACTAAATCAGTGTACTGATTGGTTTGGCACTGCCGTAATCCTGATAGCCTAGACACAATATAAAAGGGGCAGAAAAGCACTTTTAAGGTTTCTTGTTGCTTTGCTACCTTCTGTGATTCTACTGTGCCTTAGAGCCAGCTGATTATAGGCTGAAACATCTACAAACTGTGAGCTAAATAAGCCTTTCCTCCTTTAACTTTGAGTGTTGGATATTTTGTCTCAGCAATGAGAGGAAAGTAAATAAGACAGAATGATCTGTAGGATTATGTCTAGAAACTATAACAGGAAAATTATATGATTAACATTTTGATGATATTTGAAGTATCAAGGAAATATAAGTACAATATAAAGAGTACTGAGAATAATTACTTAAAAACAAACATACATACACAAAAGTTATTTTATTTTGTAAGCTATCACCATAAATATCCTACTGTGAAAGTTAGAACTTTCTTTGCTTAAGGCCCATTGTCTCTACTTAAGTGCCACAATAGTACTAAGTCAATCATTAAATAAAGCAAGAAAAGTACATTCTTTTTCATTTTTCTATATATTTATTTTTCATACTCTATATTGTTACTATAGGTGCTTAAAGACGAGAGGAGAAAACTGAAGAGAGGTGAATGTGAACTCTGTGGTGTTGAGACCTATGACTCAGAGATACTTTCCCAAAATTGAGAGGACTGAATACCTGGACGTACAAGGATGATAATTTGCTTGTCAAACCACACAACTTTGATAAGGTTTCCTTGACTCTCTTAATGCTTCTTTTACTGATAATTACCTTTATTTTCCTTTAGTGGGACAAAATAAATGTAGATGAAAGAGAGACTATAACATTCTTCCTTGGAAGCAACAAAATGTTAATTGAAGAAGTTTCTTTCCTCTGTATCTCTGTTGTAGCCATTGTCTCTTGGATGATACTGATGTAGCAAATAAATAAAAATGGCCAATTGCATGATATAAAGACTAATGATCCAGTGAAGGTTCATTTTCACAGTGCTGAACTTAAGTGACAGAATACTATCAGACATAGAAATGTATATTAATGAAATAAATATAGGTATGAGTACAAAATTTTAATCCTCAAGGTATTTTTTACTAGATATTTTTATAAGGGCAAAATTATAAACAGCCTGAATATATAATCATAACAATATTATGTTTTACTTTTATATGTTACTGTTATTAAAATTATATTATAGAATAATATTAGTGGGAACAAAATGATTTGACATAACCGTTAAATGAAAAGCATCAAACGAATGTACTTTGAGCAATTGGATCAAAATGACAGATGAAGTTCAAAAGTCTTCCCTTTTTGTCTCACATCACTAAAAATTGTAAAAAAAGTTTTTAAATATATAGCCATGCAGACAATAAATATATTTTTTAGGTAATCATTGTTTTTTAAAATTAAGCCATATAAAATTAGATTGAAGAGAACTTCAGTGCTCCACATTCAGATCATGTAGATACAGAAGTCTGTATGTTACCATTACAGTGTGATTGGCTGGATACATCTTTCACAAATTCAAGGTAGAGTGGGTGAATTCCTTCACTTGTCAGCAGTGGGAAATCCAGGTATTTAAGCCTCAGTTAACACACTGACTCTGCATTAATTTGCTTGAGGAGCAACACCATCATAAAACACCTTTGACAACTTCAATTCATTTTTCTCACTTCTAGAAGCTAGAAATCCAAGATCAGGGTGCTACATTCTAGTTTGAAATCCCTTTAAGACTTGTACATTGTCTCTCTCTCTCCCCCGCCCCCATTCCCTCCTTTTTTCTTTCCCTTCTCTCTTTTCTCTTCCTTTCTCTCTCCCCTTTCCTAAATTATATAGATATATCAGATTAGAATTCCATCCTATGAACTCCGTCCTTTTAACTTGAGTTAACTTCTACAGACGCATTAGGCTTCAACACAAAAATTTTGAAGGGGCAGAATTCAGCCCATAGCACTGTGTAAATGAGCTTGATGAAAAATGGAACTCAGCTAGTAATACTCACAAGGATCTCCCATGCCAGTGACAACAAAACTTTTAGCGTCAGAAGGCCCAAACTGCAATCCAAAACCCACTTATTTATCACAAAGTGCCAACCCTGCAATAAAACCTGAATACTAATGTTTTAGTTAAGGAAAAAGAAACCCTGTTATCTGACACTTGGTTGCTGGGGCAACATGGCTCACATGCAGACAGAAATGGTTCTGTGTGCCTGTGTGCCCACTGTGGCACATATGCACAGGTTTAGTACCACTGCTCTATGCTGAGAAGACCTAGTATTACCTGGCAGCACATCTCATGTAACTCTCACAGGCTCACTGAAGAAATTGTGCTGGAAAGACCAAACATACATAGGTAGACTTATAATTCTAAGAGTAAAGATAAAGACAAAGCACTGTTCATCAAATATACATGTACAATCAGTTTAAGAGTGAGAGAGAGAGACAGAAGTAGGGAAAAAGGGTAGAGAGAGATGAGAAAGATAAAGAATCTTGAAAAGAGAAAATAACATCTGCCTTAGTTACTTTTCTTATTGTTGAGACAAAATACCTGACACCCAAAGTTAAAGGAGGAAAGGCTTATTTGGGTCACAGTTTGTAGAGGTTTCAGTCCATAGTTGGCTGACTCCAAGGCTGGGTGTCATGCAGAGCGCCATCACAGAATCAGTTCATGGCAAAGCAGAGCAGGCAGAAGGCAGCAAGGAGCAAACAAGTGACAAGCGACAAGTCCATTGCTTTATATTCTATCTAGGCTACCCACCCTTAGGGGAGGTACTACTCACACTCACACTCAAACCAATCTGTGGACTAATTTAATAATCACACACCCTTAATCTCAGCATCACACACTATAGCTCCAGCCACCTCTGAAAAAGCCCCACCAATGACTGTATGAGGCTTTCGAGGGACATCTAGACACAAGCCATAACAATATCTGAGGAATCAGAATCCCAACAAGATGGAAGTTGGTTGCAACTAGTAAAATAAGAGTAATGTGAGAATGTTGTATATATGAAAAAGAATCTAGAATTTGCCAGAGATATTATAAAATTAAAACAAACAAAACTAATTTTAACCCAAAAGAAATACTGGACAACAGTATAAACCAGGCTAGGTAAAAACAAATTGTTGATACAAGGGGACAAGTTCCTTGGGGAACTGAGTCAAAAGAATTCTAAAAGAATGTATCACAAGATATGAAATTTAGATAATGGAAAATGATAGAAAAAATTATACTTATAAAGATAGACACTGCAATGATACCAATATGGATGATGCAAAAGGGAAGAGAGTTAAATCACAATTTTCTTTGATAATAAGAAATAGATACTTATTATACTTACTACAAATAGAAGCTTAGAATATTAACAATGGCAACTATTATAAAATTAAAATACAGTTTATAATGTTGAAACATTAAATGATTTTTAAACATTAAAACCATGAGATATGATGAATCTAATAAAGAGTAAAAAGAAGACAAACTAAGAAATTATGGTGAAAAGAAATACCAGTAAAACTAAATATAAGGCAAATAAACTCATGTTAATTTCAGTACAAATATAATTAAGGAGGTAAAATGTAAAGTGTCAAAAAAGAAATACTTCTCAGTAATTTCCATAATTTAAAATATGCTAAGTTCATATGACAATCATAAACTCTATGTAGCCAACAATATAATTTCAAAATATGTAAAGCACTACAAACAGAAATAATAAAAAATGGAAAAGCATGAGCAAAGTCAAAGATTCACTTAGAAATTCACAGACTGAATAGAAAAATAAATAAGACTATAAAGGAAATAAAAGACAGCTTGAACCAGGATATTTAAATAGACACCTTTTGTCTTATTTTCCACTGAGGCCCCAAGACAATAGGAATTAATATTTCTGACAATCTAACACAAAGTGACAGATGACCCATTGAGAATCTGATAAAAACCTCAGTGTCAAATGATTTATAGCCCTTTCTGAAAGATGAAAATAAGTTAAAGTTGAAGGGGATGTGCATTGGAAGTTAAATAGAGCATGTCTTTGGAAAAGTTATCAGAGTTGCTTCTCTCACTTTTAGCTTAATGTAGAGGCCTCAGTGGGACCTTTTGGAGAGTGCTCTTATATGTAAGAATAAACTACAAACAATACACTAATTACAGTGACTGATGGAAGGAGAGCTTCAGAAAAAAATGTACTGTATTCTTAACAAAGTTGTGCCAGACGTGTGCCAACCCTATAATACTACATTTGGGAGGCTGAAACAGGATAGCAAGTTTAAGGTCAGCCTATGCTACATAGTATGTTCAAGGGCAGCCTAGACTATTGAGTGAGACCCTGTCTCAAACTAACATACATAATAAAATAACATAAATACAAAGTTGTCTACCCCACAGCTCTTAGGTGTGGAACCAGTGTAGACATATTAGCTTATCAAAGTAAGAGATACTGCTCAAAATATTCTGCAGAAATGAGGCAAAGAAGCTGGCCATGAACCTTCTTTCCCAGAAGCTGCAGTGCAGTAATAAATAAACAGCAGAGCAAGAAGCAAGGTCTGAAATGAGAGAGTTGTGGTCAGAAGGGCAAGCAGGGGATTATATTCGAAACCCATGAAAATAAACATGGAAAATCCATGGCAGACAAGAAAAACTTTCCTACTTCTTATCTCTCTTCTCACCTTCCATAGCCTACAACCCAGCATAATGAATGGGTAACAGGGTTAAAGGTCTCACTGAAGAAATTAAGGCAAGAATGTGCCCCTCTTCCCCAGGGGTTGATTTCAGACCTGAAGGGGAACAGGCTGGTAGAGACGAGATTTCATTTAGGAAGAACTTACAGCATTGATTTTTACACCAGACTGAATCCCACAATTAGTGAAATGAAACTTACTATCTAATGGTAACTAGAAAACAGTTTGTTGTCAGTGAATAATCAGAAAAGACACGTGAATTTTTATCCAAGGAACAGAAAAGAAGTGACTAATTGATAAGATTTAAAGAAATAATGTGATGCAAAGAAAGAGCAAAGTTGCTTTCCAGCTTCACCCTAAATTCCTACTTGTTCATCATGTTTGTCCAATACAAGGCGAGTAGTATGTGTGTGTGTGTGTATATGTAACACTCCCCAGAAAAGAGAGAATATAAATTCTCTTCACACAGAATATTTATATCTGTTATCTAAAACATACACACTCGGGTAACCATATATTAGAGTCATAAGAGATGTCACAACTCCCAAACTTTAGAGTCATACAGAACATATTCAAAGAACAGAGAACAATAAAATTTTAAATATGTGTGTGTGTGTGTGTGTGTGTGTGTGTGTGTGTGTTCATTCCTAGGGTTGGGGGTGGGGGAGGAAAAGAACCAAAGAACTGAACTTGGTAAATCTCAAGCTTTCTTTTAAAGAAACTCCTGAGGAATTTTCATAATCAATGCTTGTTATGATTCTAAATATAAAATCCATCTTTCTCATCACTGACACATTAAAGATAAGTTTCATAAAGAAAAGACTTGAAATTCACAAAACACTTCTATGGAGACTAAGCTGCTAAGAGCCTGAAATCGTTGCACAGAACATAACTACTCAGGGAAATATGAGCCTAAGGGAGAGTGTGGGTAACCCTTAGAAAGCAAAGAGCCAGAATTTGAGCTGTTTTCAGAAGTAAGAGGGACTGTCTGGGCTTACTTTTACCTTTCTTTCGTCTCACTAAAACTGTGGCAACCCACGATGGTCCAAAAGGCAAGATGTTGTTCTGGGAATAATGCCTGAAGTGACAGGAGAGTTTCCTCAATTAATTGAGAATTTTTTTGTGTGTCAATATATAATGCGTTTGGATATTTGTGTTTTTATATTCTCATGTAGCGAATGCTCTGCTTATCTGAACACATTCTACAAGAGTTCCTACTTCCCTTCTTCTATGAAAATTAAGTTATTTTATAGTCAATCACATTGTATATTCTAACTCATTCCAGAACTCATAGATTTTAGAAATAGGTACTAAGTCATCTGGTACCAAATTTTCAGCAATGTGTCAGCCTCCTGTGGAAGAGCTAAACACATTTTTAATGTTCCAAATTTCCCTCAGATTTGATGAGTATCTCTTACTGTTTGAAGTACAAAATACTCTCAAATCTTTTGTTTAAATTCAGTAATATAATACTATTTTTCATGTTTTTATAACCAAAGCGTATATGAAAACATCTATTAATTTAGAAACTAAAAAAGAAAAAATATATGATGAATCACATGAAAGCATGCAACCCTCAGCTTATGGCCAAACTTTCAATAAAAAATTCTTTTCATGGGGGAGGTTATGCATCTATAACTCAGGAGAGATTTTAGAACCCTACTCTTTTTGTTCAATTTTGCTGTGAATATAAAATTGCTCTGCTAAATAAATTTTAAAATACCTTTAGAATTGTTGTTTGCTTTCAAATTCAAAACTCAAGTTAGCTAATCAATCAAATTCTCTAATTGCTTAATGATCATTGTTTTTCACATAGTACCTGAGAAAAGAAACTTCTTGGATATTTAAATGATGTTCATTAAATGCTTTCATCCAAAAACATGCTGTTTAGTCAGCAAACATCTATAAAGTTTGCAAGGGACGTTGAAGGAAGTAATCAGTTCCTTCAAAATATCCAATGCTTTCTTAATAATAAATAATAAGAAGTAAAATTTATAGAATATTAAGACAAGTACTCTGCTTATTTTATTATTGAGGAAGTCAAGGCTTAGACAAAGGATAAGTGAATCAAATACTGACAGTCACACAAGTACAGACTCTTAGAAACTGAATTCAAATCCACCCCCTCTCTTCAGAGACTGCATACTTAAGTGCTACATATATGCTGCTATGCTTGACAAGTACAATGTGTAAAAAAGTTATAAATTATTAACTTTAAGTTATAATTGGACATTATAATTAGCTCATCCTATTGATAGCTTTTGTTATTAAAATATTATTACAACGAATCCTCTGTCAATAATTTCAAGTGACAAAAAAGTGACAAAACCTACAGATAAATTTTCAACAGCAATAACTTATGCTTCTTTTATTTAGCTTTTATCTAAGTCACTCTGGGCATCAGATGAAGCTGAAGCATGAGCTTTTCACCTCCTTGTCAAATCATAAATAAACTGAACCAAAAGGAGGTAGCATTTCTCCATCAGGAGACAGGTATTAACATTCCCCAGACCATAAAATCAGCTCTCTCCAATCATTTAGAGAGGCTTTATTTTTACTTGAAAACATGAACAACCTGGAGCTGAGGAAGCAGTGCACTGCAAATCAGGATTCTTAAAGAAAAACTTCTTCAGCAAATTGCTACCTATGTGGCAAAATAATATGAAAAGAAAGAAAGAAAAGTATTTTTTAATGCTGAGCTTTTATTTTACAAAGGATGAGTGGCTGACACATGAGTGCAGTACAAACTGCTTTCAGACAGACCATGAAGTGGACAGGGGATTCTATTACACAGATAATGCAAGTAAAAATATTACCTTTCCTTTGTTGTATAGATATTTCAAACAATATGCTTTTCTCACCTTAAACTTTTAGCCATTTCTGATCTCCACCTCCATATAGTCCTTTTGTAGCCCTCTATTTGAAGAAGTATACAAGAACAGAATTCAAAACTCATAAAGAAACTATAATGGTATAGAATACCCACTTACAACAGCTTATGTCTGTTGATGCTGTCAGTTTAAGTGCATTTCTACATTTAACCTTATAACCAAATATTCTTGTAACTGTAGACTTAGTAGTGGTAGATCTTGTGTTAAAGTAGGAAAGATGTGAAAGACATATACAGCTGAAGGAAATAGTCTCCTGATTTAGAAAGTGTCTTGCAGCCATTCATATTCTTTGTTCAGGTTCATACATTCCATAAAAATTGAGCAGAAAGCAGAGTAAGAGTAAAAATGCTAAGTGTAATGGAAAGGATATAAATACATACCATAGAAATTAAGAAGAAAAAGAATCCTTCAATCAAAATGACCAGAATATTTCATAAATAAGCAGGCATATTATCAATGTTACATCAGATAAATCAGATGTGAATAAATTAGAACAAAAATATATCAGAGGAGAAGCAAAAGTAGTCTGAGCAAAATGATGCATGTGACAGAGCAATGATCGTGTCTGTCTCCATCATCATTGTGTTAGGACACTCAAAATAGAACCTGCTTTACACAGGAAGATTTCCCCACAAACTTGTGCTGAAATGAGCATTAAACATGATTCAGATTAGTTTTACATTAGGAAGTAGAAAAGGAAATGGCAGGTGAGAGGGTGAGAAACACACCTGGCTGCATAGTATTGAAGCAGTGCGAACTTTCTTCAGTAGGAAATGGAGAATTGTTGAAAGTTTTTGAAAAGTAACAGAAATAAAACTATGTTTTTTAAAATAAATTGATTACTATACATTAGATGAACTGTAGCCCAAAGAGAAAGTTGAGAGTCTACAGGGGAATCCAAATGAAATGAAAGTGTTTATGCCTAAGAACTTGAATCTATATGAAGAAAAGGAAAACAAATCCAAGAGTTCTGACAAAGATTGGCAAGAAATTATTTCATGATTCACATAGAAAATATTGGGAAAAGACTGATAAATTTTTTGGTGAAAGCTATGCATCTACACTAAAAAGACACAGAAGTATGAAATAATTTGATTTCATATGATTGATCACCTCTGAGGCAATTTATTATAACCATAATAATTGTAGTAGTAACAGATATAATAGCTGAAAATAAATTAAAAGTAATAGTCAAGTGCCCAGCAATGTGCTAAATGCCACACACATATATTAATCTCTCCAGATTATCTGACTGAATTGAATAGGTATGAATTTGAGTGCAACATATGAGATAGAGAGAGCTGAAGTCATGAGATTGACAAGAGAAAGTTATTTTTCAAAGTAAGAAATATTGAATGTGATAACAAGAAAAAAGCATAAACTAAAGCCAACGCTAGTGCTTAGTCCCATGAAAACTGCTATTATCTATTGATGAGAAAGGAAATTGTTGATAAGAGTACCAGGTCATTGACTGAGTTTTGGAATGTCAATTATATAATACTCATATGACTTACATGTAGCTTGAAGCCAGCAGGACATAAGGGGCTAGGTCATGGTTTAGAAAATCATGATGGAAATTGTAACTCTTGACATATAAATCAGAAAGTGAGTGCACATTTTGGAATTTATTCCTAAATGTCTCAAATATACACCTGTTCTTTCCAACTAGATTTTAATCTTGATCAAGACAACAAAATTAGTTCTTTAATATCTGTAACTCACCCAGGGCTGGGCACTCAATCATGCCAACATATGCTTCACAAAATACATGTTTAAGAACAAACCAAGATGATATTTTTATCATCAATTAAAGCAAACATAGTGTTCTTAATTCAGCCAAGGTTAATGTCCTAGTAAGTTAAATATCAGCTTCTTTTTTTTTGGTACCGGGGATTGAACTGAGGACTTTGTGCTTGTGAGGTAGGAGCCATAGCCACTGAGCTAAATCCTGAGCCCTCAGCTTCAATTTTAAAACACTCCATTTAAGTCACTGACAATATTGATAGTTTCATTAAATTAGAAAACAATGCCCGTCTGATTCTCCATTGGTCTGAGAAGTATGGCTTGTGGTGTCAGAGACAGCTAAATTAGTTAAAAAAAAAAATAAGGCAGTTAGGCAAGGCTGGGTCCTCCTCACAGAAAACAATTGAGACTCATTTACTAAAAGGTCAGAATTCAAAAAGAAAGAACTACTATCCCCACATACTTCCCCCAAGGATGAAAATAGTGATTGATATTCTAAATAGGTATCAGTCACCTTAGGGAGGGACCAAAACCTCCATAGCCCATTCCTTCCCAGAAAGTCTTTGTTCCTTCCATGTATGCTTGCTGCCTGATTTGCTTCCCCATTTGGTCACTACTTAATTCATATTACCTAAGTGACTATACTTGTTATAATCTTTCAATTGATCATAATTTTGTCCCACCTCATGATTTCCCATTGGATCAATATTATCTAAGGGACTATATTTGTAGTCTTATTAGTTGACTGTACTTTTGTTCCACCTTGAACCCAACTCACCTCATAGCTTTTCCCAATAAAACACCTCTGAGAAGCAAGGTGTGTGGGCAACACACTTTCTAGGTGTCCCCTCCTGTCTTTCTTAGGCAGGAACTGTCTTTCCCTCAATAAATTTTTTCAATATTAACATCTATTGTTCCTAGAATTCATTTTTTGATTTTAGAGAACAAAAAGTTGGTGTTTTGAATATCTATCAGGTTGAAAATGACAGTATTTCCATTGTTTGGATTATTTACATTATTTGGATTTATTGGTGCTCTGTATCAGTAGGGTTTTGATTCACTAACTGGATACCAATAGAATCATCTGATATGTTGACACTATTATGGACTATTTTATAACCAACAGGACTATTCCTTATAATAATATATAAGTATACTCACATTCACAATCACCTTGGTTTCATTTGCAAACAAAAGTTCACTAAGCATGTTCCAATGGTGAGTTCAAATGCCATAATTCCAACACAATTTACAAGTTATCCACATTTTGTTATTTGTTTTAATTTTATTTTATTGGTACATTTTAGGTATAGAATATAACATTCATCATTGAAAATTTGCAACTTTACATAATCTCTCTTGTTTCTTATTTTTCCTCCTTCCCCTGCCATCCCTTCAACCCCTCCATGCCTCCCTATTTAAAAAGACTTTGTTTCCATTTTTTCCTTTTCTCATATTAATTCCATTCCCTTCTTTCCTTTCCCCTACCCCTCCCACTTTCCCTTCCCCCTCGACCCTCTGCTTCGTATTTCACATTATCTATTATACCTTTTAGTCCTTATATACACTTATGTACACTTTCAGTTTCTCACTAGAGAAACTATTTGGTGTGTGTGTCTTATTTATTTCACTTAAAAGTACTGCTGCAATGCGCATCAATTTAGCACTAAATGCCTCTATTTTCTCATTTTTTTATGGCTGAGTAGTACTACATTTTATATTTAAAAAACCCCATATTTTCTTTATCCAGTCTCCAGTTGATGGGCAATTGGGCTGCTTCCAAGTTTTAGCTATTACAAATTGTGCTGCTGTGAACATGGGTGCACATATATCACTGTGGTATGATTCTTTTAAATCTTAGGGTAAGATACCCAGCAGGGGAATAGCTGGGTCAAATGGGACTTCCAGTCCTAGTTCTTTGAGGTATCTCCACACTGACTTCCCAAGTGGATGTGTCAGTCTATGCACCCACCAGGGCAGTGGAGCAAGGTTGCTCTTTTACCACAGCCCCACCAGCATTTGTTATTGGTTAATTTAATTATACCAGCCATTCTTTCTGGAGTGAGGTGGAATCTCAGCATTGTTTTCATCTGCATCTCTTGAATGACCAGTGATGTTGAACATTTTTTGATATGTTTATTACCTATTTCTACTTCTTTTTTTGAGAAATCTCTGCTCATTTCAGATGCTCATTTTTGGATTGGGTCTTTAAATTTGGGAGGTCTGATTTTTTAAGTTCTTTATAGATTCTAGATAGTAGACCTTTGTCTGAGGAGCAGCAGGTGAAGATATTTTTCCCACATTGTGGGTTGTCTCTTCACACTGCTGGTGGTTTCTTTTGGTGTGCAGAGAAGCTTTTAAATAAGAAGAGATCCTACTTGTTGATTGTTTGTGCTAGTTCATGGGCAACTGAGGTATTGTTCATAAAATCTTTTCCTACACTAATGTCTTCAAGAGTTCTACCTAACCTCTCTTCCAGCCAATTCAGCATTTCTATTTTAATATTTAGTTATTTAATCCATTTTGATTTTAGTTTAGTGCAAGATGAGAGATACAGGTCTAGATTTAATCTTTGGCAAGTTGAAACCCAATTTTTCCAGCACCGTTTATTAAAGAGGCCACCTGTCTTCTAGTGAAGGTGTTTGGCTCTGTTGTTGAAGATGAGATGGCAGAGTGTGTCTGGAGTTTTCTGCATCTTCTAATTTGTACCACTGGTCCTCAGGTCTGTTTCTTTGCCAGTATCATGCTGTTTTTAACACAGTACCTTTGTAGTATAGATTCAAGTTGGGGGTTGTGATACCCGCTGCCATGTCTCTGTTACCTAGAATTGCTTTTGCTAGTCTGGGTCTCTTCTTGTTCCAAATGAATTTTTGGATTGTTTTCTCAAGGTCCATGAAGTATGCTGTTGGGATTTCAATTGAGATTGCATTGAATCTATATAGCAGTTTTGGAACTATGACCATTTTCACTGTGTTGATCCTTCCTACCAAGGAGGAGGGGATGTCTTTCCATTTTCTGATATCTTCAATCTCTCTTTTCAGAGTGTTATAGCTTTCAGAAGAGGTCTTTGATTTCTTACATTAGATTGATTCCTAGGTATTTCAGTTTTTTGGATGCTATTATGAAAGGAATTGTTCGCTCTATTTCTGTCTCAGTGAGTCTGTTGTTCATGTAAAGGAAAGCTATTGATTTTTGTGTGTTGACCTTGTATCCAGCTACTCTACTGATTTGGTCATTAAGTCTAGAAGACTTTTGGTGGTGTTCTTTGGGTCTTCTATATAGAGTATCATGTCATCTGCAAATAATGACAATTTGAATCCTTCATTTCCCATCTTTATTCCTTTTATTTCTTTCCCTTGTCTAATTCCTGTGGCTAATATTTCCCAAACTATATATTGAACAAGAGTGGTGATAGTGGACATCCTTGTCTTGTTCCTGATTTGAGTGTGAAGGATTTCAGTTTTTGATGATTTACTATGAAATTGGCTGTTTGTGTTTCATAGATAGCTTTTGTCAGATTGGGGTAGAGAACATGTATTCCAAACTTTTGTAGGGTTTTTACATAAATGCATGTTGGATTTTGTCAAATGCTTTTTCTGCATCTATTGAGATGATCATATGATTTTTGTCCTTGGCTCTATTGATATAGTGCATTACATTGATTGATTTATGTATGTTGAACCATCGCTGCATCTCTGGGATGAATCCCATTTGGTCAGGGTGTACGATCTTGATGATCTTCTGCATTTTATTTCCCAATATCTTATTAAGGATTTTTGCATCTATGTTCATTAGTGAGATTGACCTATAGCTCTCTTTTTTGATTAGGTCTTTCTCTGCTTTGGGGTTCAAGGTGATGCTTGCTTCCCTTTCAATTTCATTGAAGAGTTGAAACAGTAGTGGCAGTGGTTCCTCTCTAAATGTCTTGTAGAATTCAGCCCTGAAGCCCTCAGGACCTGGGCTTTTCTTAGTTGGTAAGTATTTATTTACATTTTCAATTTCATTGATTAATATTGGGATGTTTAGAATTTTTAGTTCTTCATTCAACTTTGGTAATTCGTTCTTATCTAGGAATCTGTCCATTTCTTCTGTGTTTTCCATCTTATTGGTGTATCATTTAATGTACTAGGTATTGATGATCCTCTGGATTTCTTCTGGATCTGTTGTCATTTCACCCTTTTCATTCCTAATTGCATGGATTTGGGCCTTCTCTTGCCTTTTTCTGATAAGTTTGGCTAAGGGTTTGTCAATTTTGTTTATTCTTTTGAAGAACCAACTCTTGGCATCATTGATTTTTTGTATCATTCTCTTGGTCTCCATTGCATTGCCTTCTGCTCTGATCTTTAAAATTTCCTCTCTTGTATGGGTTTTGGATTTGTCCTGCTCTTCTTTTTCTAGAAGCTTGAGGTTCAGCATCAGGTTGTTTAATTGGGCTTGCTCTGTTTTCCTAATATGTGTATTCACTGCTATGAATTTTCCTCATAAGACTACTTTCATTGTGTCCCATAGATTCTGATATGTTGTATTGTCATTGTCATTTAATTTTAGGAACTGTCTGATTTCTTCTTTAATTTCTTCTGTGACCCATTGGTTATTCACAAGTGTGTTGTTTATTTTCCATGTGTTTATGAAGTTTTTCCAGTTTCTTTTGCTATTGATCTCCAATTTCACCCCACTATGGTCTACTAATATACAGCAGATAACTTCAATTCCTTTCCACTTACTTAAACATGTTCTATGAGCAAGTATGTGGTCTATTTTGGAGAACGAACTGTGTGAAGCTGAAAAGAATGTGTATTCTGATTTTGTGGGGTGGAACACTGCAAATATCTGTTAAGTTCATTTGTTCAAGAGTTTAATTGAGTTCTAGTATTTCATTACTTATTTTTTGTCTAGTTGATCTATCTATTTGTGACAGTGGGGTATTGAGGTC
>NW_004624769.1:19406578-19428864 GCF_000247695.1 Heterocephalus glaber
TTTTTTTTTTTTTTTTTTTGGTTCTTGTCTCATGAAGTATTGTTTTCCACCCTTTAACTTTCAGTCTATGAGTTTTTTAATTCAGTGTGTTTCTTGTATGCAGCATATTGTTGGATCTTGGTTCTTGACCCATCTGCCAGTCTATTTCTTTGATTGTTGAATTGAGACCATTAACACTGATGGTTATAACTGATATGTATTGAGTTATCATTGTCATCACTTTTTCTTTTTGCTGGATTCTCTCCTTTTACATTTTTTCTTGTCGTGCCTGATGGATTCATTCTGCTTTGCTTCCTGGGGTTGTGATCCTCATTTTCTTTTCCTGGGATATTGTCTAAAATTTTTAGGGTGATGGTTTGGTATTCATGAAGTTCCTAAAGTTCTCTTTATTATAAAAGTATCTTATTTCTCCATCAATTTTGAAAGAAAGTTTTTCAGGGTACATCAATCTGGGTTGGAGGCTGTTTTCCTTTAGGGCTTGAAATACATCACTCCAAGATCTTCTTGCCTTCAGGGTTTGCATTGAGATGTCTGCTGTGATTCTGTTGGGCTTTCCTGTGTATGTGATTTGTTTCTTTTCTCTAACTGCTTGTAAAACTTTGTTCTGTTGGGCTTCTGGAATCTTAACAATTATATACCTATGTGTAGCCTAGATCAAGGCTAGTTGGAGTCCTATATGCCTCACTTATCTGTATGTCAAGTTCTTTTTCCCTGCTTGGGAAGTTTTCTGCCATTACTTCTATGAAGAGTTTTTTTATGTCATCTGCACTCTCACCTATTTCTTCTTTGTCTCCAATCAGTCTTATGTTATTGTTTTTTGCATCATCTTGCAGCTGATACATTGATTTCTCATTGTCCCTTACAATTTTAAAGTAATTTTTCTTTTCCTGGTTACTAATTGCAGTCTTATCTTCTATATCTGAAATTCTGTCCTCACATTGGCTCATTCTGCTGTGAAGACTTTCAGTGGAGTTTTTATTCTCCTGGAAATCTATTTGCATCTGTTTCATGGATTCCATTTTTTACCTATGTTGGGATTCCATCATGTTCCTGAGCTCCTCTCTGGATTTATTAATCATGTCTTACCCTATGCACACAATCTCTGCTGTTATCTGAGAAATTATTTCTGATTTCATTTTTCCCAGATCGTCTTTTGTTGCCAGTTCAGTGGCTCCAGGTGGTTGAGTATCAGAGTGTTCCATGTCATTTCCTTTTAGGGTTGCTGTAGGTGATCTGGAAGTCTGGTTTGAGACTTTTTTACATGTCTTCTCATTTCAACCATGTGTGTGTGTGTGTGTGTGTGTGTGTGTGTGTGTGTGTATGTATGTTTGTGCTGCTGGTGCCCATATGGCTCACCTCCTCTACCCTGGGAGTGGAGTTATGGCTTCCCAGAAGCCTCTTCCTCTGCACTGTGAGTGGAGGTATGGTGGCCCTGAAGCCTCCTCCTCTGGGCTGGAAGTGCTGCTATGGTGGCCCATAAGCCTCTTCACCTGTGCTCTCTTTGTTATCCTTAATTTCAAAAATATAAATTACCAATTTGAAAAACACAAAACAAAAAAGTATGGAAAAGAAGGGGAAGATATTTTTGAGTGTCCAGTGATCAGAGGTTTTCATTAATTACAATTAAATGAGGTACAGAACTCTATGGTAGCATGAAACCTATGGTGATCTGTGGTGTATTGTAATAACACATGACCTTTCTTTTTTTTTTTTTTTTGGTTCCAGGGTTGGAACTCTGGTCCTTGCACTTGCAAGGCAGGTGGTGGAATCACTGAGCTAAATCCCCAGCCCAAAATGTTTCCAGTCTCTTTTTTTTTTTTTGGTTACAGGGGATTGAACTGGGGACCTTGCACTTGGGAGGCAGGTGCCAACACCAGTAAGCTAGATCCCTGGCCCCTTTATTGTAGTAAATAGCATGATTCCCCAGCTTCTATTCCATCCATTGACTGAAGCTCATTCAACAGAAGGCAAGTGTTTCTAAAACATTATTTTTTCCCTTCCTGGCTATCTTTAAAGAGTTCAAGAAGGAACTGAGAGATAAAGCAGAATGTGCATCACACTCATTGATAAACAATTAGTAGGCTTTAGGAGAAAATTATTCCTCAAGCATGGTTTAATTAATCACTTAGATTAATTAGAAGTACTTCATCAATGGTTGGCCAATTCTAAACTGAAGATATTAACTTTTCCATCTGAACAAAACATTTCTGTTTTTTACAAAACAGATATTTGTTGTGGCATGGACATAGGTTAAATCATCTTTTAGCAATACATCAATTGTTAAGGGATAGTCTCTGTCAAAATAAGGATGCTTAGTTTAGTTGCCCTTAATCTTTTATTTCTCAAGACAGTGCCTAGGAATACATGCAGCAATTTATTTATTCATTTGTACATATATTGAGCCCTTTCTGTCCATTTCAAATCCCATATGTTGAAAAGTTTTTGAGAAAATTCTATAAGGACACCAATGTAAACTCCAGCTTTAAATTTTTGTCAAATTTACTCAACAATATTTTACAGAAAATAACAATTATGGGAATTCTTCATTATGGAAAGAAATAAAAGCTTCCAGTTTAAAATCTCATGTTTCGAGGTAACACCAATTTATCTGTAGAAACTTATAGAACCAATAATTAATGTTTCCTATAAATATTCTTATACACATATTAGTGATATTAAAGAGTCATTTCATACATACAGCATAGAAAATTGACATTGAATTAATGCCAAATGACCTAGATTCTCTTGAATTACTTCTGTCCATTTCAGTTACTTGCCCTTATTTTCAGTATTTTAAATATATCTATATATGACTATTACATTAGAAAAACATGGTTTAGAAATAGTTTCAGGGAATTAAGGGTGAAAGAAAAGATCTTAAAATTATTCTTGTAAAACTTTGAAAAGAATTGGCAATGTTTTTTGCTACTTGACCAATCAACCAATAAAGAAATATTTTCTGGCAAGTAGCAAGCACTGTAAACATGATTGGAGATCTATGCTTGATTAAATATATCCAAGTATCATGAAACAGGCCAACAAATCAGCAGATGTAACAGATTTAAAGGCAATACCGAAGGAATGCATGACTAGAGAATATTCAGAATGGGCTTCACAGTGTAGAAAATTAAGCTTATCCCTAAATGATGAATACAAATTTCAAGATGAGGAAAGGAAAGGTGGATTATAAGTGAAAAAGAATATTCTGTGAAAATATACTTAATTTGGAAATGGCATTTCTAAGTTATTGTTGGGGACATGAAATTGATCAGAGCCCTGAATGACAAATAGAAGTTGCAAATGTGGAAGGTAAAGGGTGGACTGTAGATGGAAAGGAACAATCTGTGAAAATGTACTAAATTTCAGAAATGTCACTGGTGAATGATAGAAATGTTGGGGACATGAGACCAGAGAATCAGGTAGGCAGCAGATTAAAACAAACAAACAAAAAAAGAAAACAATACAAAAATTAAAACACATCCAAGATTATAATTTAGATTTTATCAAATGGATCCTGGGAAGCAAGCAGAGATTATAAAAATGAGAATAGCATTCTTGTTTCCTGCTTTAGGAAAATAACTAGATATAAAAATGGAGGAAACTTTAGAATGAGAGGAAAGGCATGGAATAGTTCCTTGTAATTCAAGAGACCACTGATGAAGATCTAAAGTAAGCTAGTGATTCTTAAATGCAGAACTGATTCCATGCTGTCTTAGACAAAACAGCATGAAATTTAGCACCTGGATGGGTGTAACAGTGAAGAGAAAGACTGGAACAGAATAGAGTAGAACAGAACAAACTAGCACACACTGCATCTGAATGGAAAGTAGAATGTTGGGAAAGTGATAATACTATTAACTGATTTCATTAAAGCAGGAAGAAAACTGAATGTAGGCAATTATAAAAATTAATTGTTTGTTCCCAGATTAAGCTGTCTATGAGAAATCCAGCAGATACTTCAATATAGAACTTATTCTTAAAGAAAAGATTAAACCTAGAAATATGAATTTGGAAGTAATCAAGGTAGAGGTAATTAATGTCATAAAAGCAGATGAGATTATGCTGAAAAGTGGAAAGAAAAGACCTGAAAAGAGCATTAAGGAACCTCAGGGAGCAGGCAAAGTACTTTTAAGAGCCAAATGAACTGCAATTTGGCACAAAGTTAATGAAATAATGTATTTTTCTTCAGCATACCTGAAACCAAGGGTAAAATGATCATATTAATAACCAACAAATTTAATAATTATACTAGAAACACATAAAAGCAACTATCTATCACATATATTGGTATTAATGAAAAATTAGGACGTTAGTTGATGTAATAAAATGGTATTTAGCTAGGACATAGAGGAAATCTTGCTCATATATTACAGTTTCTTCTCTCCACCAGGTCATGAAGTCATATTTATGCACAAAGAACAGTGGAAAGTACCTAATGGATCCAACGAGTAAGTTATGTTAGATGGGCTTGGATTAGCAGATTCCACTACAGAAAACATGAATAAGGACTAGCCATGGTCCTGTATCCTAAAATCTTTAAACTATTGTTAACTAGGAATAAGGGATCTAAATGTGCACAGCTTCACCCCAAGATGTCGGTTTTCTAAATATGTGGAACACCAAATTTGAGTCTAAAGAAAGTAAAACTGGCCTGAGTCCTGGCAAAGCCCGAAACCACATACTCTCTCTGCCACAACGGATAAAAACATCAGATGATTGTGTTGCTGCACTGCAGACTCACATCATATAAAGTCATTTTAACATAGTTACTCACTAGGAAATGTAACCTAATATGAATCCTCAGCTCTGATCAATGTTAATGGGTGCTTTTTTTCTCTAGAGCTGAAGAATGGGGAGGAGAAAGTCTTGCCTACCCTACAATTGTATATTACATATAACTGAAGGGCATTTTCTTTTTTGATTGTCTTTATCATATGTATTATCTTTGTACTACCATTAAGGCATTAAATTCCCAATACACTATTTTCAAAAGTTTAAAAAATTAAATGAACAAAGCCAGGACTCATACTTAACTCTGACTCTATATGCAGGTTTCCCACTGTGTTACCCTGCCCTTTATGGAAGTAACTGAATACATAAGGAGCACATCCATATTTCAGGTTTCCTGAGTCCTGCTGCAGTGTGACACTTGATTTCCATGTATTTTCTACAAAGTACACTTTCAAAAAAGTTAATTTGGTACCTGAACATTTGCTATGACTAGGGAAAGTGACCCTATATTTCTGGCATATAATTTATAATACCGGCTTAAAAAATAATTTCAAACCTTTCAACTTGACTCGTAGTTTGCAACTGAAATGGAGCCTAACCATGCAATAGGATAAGACCTTGAATAATTTTAAAAATTGTGTTTATGTACAGAATTGTGCCTGGAAATTATTTATATTTAAAATCTACTCATATAAAGAGGCCTAATGCATGAATTTAAAAGCAAAATGAGGATGATTAATAGGGTACCTAGAATTTGGGGTGAACATCTAGATGCTCTTTTGCTAGATACCATGAAATTGAAGCTACCCTGTGACTTTGGGCTTCAGAGGTTCACCACATGATAGGATTTGGGTCTTTTTGCTTTTCTCAAAGTTGAATTCTCAAGTATTTCAAGGTTATCATTTTCATTATATGGGAAGAATTTTCTCCTCCTGTACTCTGATTGAATATGAAATTCCTGGCCTTTTGCATGAGCCTCCATTATGACAGGAAGCTTATTTAAGAGAATCATTTAAATGCACTCTAGTCTATGTGGAATCTATCAATTACAGGAATCCTGAGCCTTAACTTTGTAGAACTTTAACATCCATAGCTGGTACAGAGCACACGATTGTTCTTTAATTCTGGTTCCCTCAGACACAAGTCATATCTATTTAAAAATTCGTAACAAATATAATGTGGAGCTCTTTTTAAATCTTTGCATTTGGACCAAGAAAGATATTTATTATAAGTATCTCACTATTTAAAATAAGGTAATAGACTATCAGATCAAATCATTCATTAGGAAAGAGCATTATTCTCTCTTGACAAAATATTGACAACATCACTAAGAATGTAGTTCAGTGGTACAGTGCTTGCCTAGCATGTGTAAAGCCCCAGACTCAATTCCTAACATTGCAAGATAGATAGATAGATAGATAGATAGATAGCTAGATAGATAGATAGGTAGATGATAGATTGATGTTAGATAGATGATACACAGATGATAGATGATAGACAGCTTTATTTGAAAATTACTCAAAGGCTTAAGAAATTCCTGTGCATTTTTACTTTTTCAATCACTTTTTTATTTTTAAAAATTGGATAATAAAGGAAGATAATTGAATGTGAATTTTTTTATTTTATTTTACCCTATAACCAAGCAGTTATGAGAAAAAGAGTGAGAGAGAATCCCTCATTTGAATCTGATCAGCTTTATTTAGTATGTGATTTATTCCAAAGGGTTCTTGTACTACATGCTTGGTTCCCCCATATTGTAGTGTTGAGAGCATGTAGAACCTCTAAGAAGCTGGGCCTAGGGTGAAGTAATTAGGTCACTGGAGGCATCACCTTTGGAAGAAATGAATGTTGTTCTCATGGGATCCCAGTTAATTCTCACAATAGTGGCTTGTTATAAACCAAGTTTGCTCCACGCACTTGACCTTTTCTGCATGTGGTTGCTTCCCTTTCCACTCCTCCACTGTATTGGGATGCAGCCAGGGTAGATTTCTTGGAAGGACAAATAGATGAGGTTACCCAACCTTTAACTTTCAACCTCCCAAACTGTGAGTTAAATAAAGCTCTCTTTTGAGAACCCAGGCTCATGTACTTAGCAAAAAAATAGTTGAATACAGTTACCAACAGCATACCATACAGAATTTGGTCATGTGCCATTCTTTTTGAGCCTTAAATTTAATTTGTATAAAATTTATTTTGCTATTATGATATTGCAGTCAAAGTTTTGGACAAAATTTCCTTGAATTTCCTGTTCAGAAAGTGACCAAATTTTGATATCTTTCATTCCTTTATCTAGTCAATTACTTATCGAAATTTAGTAGCATTGTTTTGCTATACTCAATTAAATTTAAAAAGAAAATTTCAATTGATATAGACCCTGACATCTACTGAAAATAAAAAACTAATTAGTTAATATTGGCCTCAGAGATAAGCTGTTCATATAGCTTCAAGATGTGACCTTGGTCCCTTGACAGGGCTTCCTCATCATTTTTATGTTATAAGTAGAAAAATTAATAACCAGTAAGAATGTAATTCAGCCTGATTAATTAATTCACTATTCAAATGTTGCCTTATAACTGAGTGAGGATTTTGTTAATCTGTGAGGAAGAGCCCAAATGTAGTAAAATTAATTAAGACTGTTGGACAAACATTGTTAATTGATATTGATTCAGACTTAGAAGGGGAGGGTACAGGGCCTGAAAAAAATAACCAAGTAGCACAACAATAAATAGTTACAGAGTGAAAAAGGGTAGGGCAGAATTTTATAAATTTATTTTATATTCTTACTTTGTCTATGACTTTGTTTGCTTACAGGAAAGGAAAAATTGTGTGTGTGTGTGTGTGTGGTAGGGATGTGTGTGTGGTAGGGATGTTACAAATATCTTTTTTAAAGTAAAACTTATTCCTTGGTAGTATTAAAACACACACAAATAATGGATAACTGACAGGCAGAGACTTTGATAAAATAGTATCAGGCATGTGATTAAAGCCTGTGGAAACCTGTTTAAAATGCAACAAAACTATGGCTGCATTTTCTATCTTTAATAAAACTGAGATGTGGCTCTAATTAAAAACTGGAAATTATGAAAAAATCTTTATCAAATACAGTGAAATTTGATCAAAGAAGAAAACAAAAACAGATACAGCAATGATTACATATCCCATTTTAATTTTTGTACAGCATAAATAATTAGCTCAGATAACTATCTGGTGGAACAGAGGGAAGAAAGAGAAGGTAAGCTGCAACCACATTGGAAACTCCTTAAAAAAGTCAATTTCTCTTCAGTAAACACCACTACTGCTACACATAGCTACACACAAACACACACTAACAACTAGTTGAACTCACTGTGAGCCTACCTCACCTCTTGTCTGGAGGAGCGATGAACACTGAAACTTGAGAGAAGACAGGTTTTAGAAAGTTGAAAAGAAAATGTTCTGAGTCAAGATTTGAAATTTGAAAGTGTCAGCTTTTCCAGGCCACTGCTCCCAAGCCAGCAAAAACCACCAGACTAGGTTGTACCAGCAGTCCAGCAAAAACAATACAGAGAAACTAGAATTAATTCATATAGCATATTTGTTAGTTTCAATATTATAACCAAAAATATACAAAAATTGCATTTTTTTCATTTAAATTAATCTACCTGGCTGCATGTTTGCATAATACAAACCTAGCTGGAAATGCTAGCTCACTCTTTGGGGTCCTGGATGAGACTAAGTGCCTGGCTATTAGACATGCTCTTGTCACTCACAGATCTCAGGTCACACTGGTGAAGATGGAAATGTTTGCTGCTTTAAGCTTTGTGATTTTTAAAAGGCTGGACATTTTGCCTTGTGTATAGATTTTTCCAAACTGAGAATTGCAAGCCTTGGGAATGGTCTTCCTAAAAGCACCAAGTGGCCAAAGAAAACCTTTCTGAGTCCTTGACAAATACCCAGAGTACTGATTGAGAGCATTTTGAACCAGGTCTTTGCTTTCTGCATAGCCCAGCACTTTTCTTCATTATCTTTTGCAGTCTTGACCAAACATGACCTCTATCACTATTTTTCCATGATCATTGCTTTTCCTCAATTTTCTGTGAACTAGGATGAATCCTTTAAAAATTCTAAGAAAATAAAACATAGAAATACCGTTGTGACCTTAGATAAGACAACTATATCTTAGAGATGACAGAATGATGATCCATAAAAATAAAGTGTTTTATCAAAGCTAAAATTCCTTACTCTTCAAAAGACACTTAAAATATTAAAATGTAAACTACACAAAAAATACTAGTATTAGGAAATCAGACATGTTCCTAACCCCTAGGAATAATAAGATTATTGGTGCTCAACAACTCATACTGCCTTTATTTTCTTAGAAGAGCAGAGGAACACAGGATGTGGAGTGTCAAGATGGATTTGTTTACTGAATATAGTGTGTGGTTTTATTTGGTGTTTATTTCCATTTTGAGGTCTTACAATTTTTTTGTGTGCTCAATTGTTTTACTTTTCTCTATTGTTGACACAAAATACCTGACACCCAAAGTTAAAGGGGAAAAGGTTTATTTAGCTCACAGTTTGTAGAGGGTTCAGTCCATAATCTGCTGGCTCCAAGGAAAGGATGGCAAACAGGCATCAGAAAGGATAAACAATATGACACGTACAAAGTAGCAAAAGCAGCAAGAGAACATTAACGTCTTCTTCCTGCTCCTTTAATCCTATTCAGACCACTTACTATTCAGACTACTATTCAGCACCACTCACACCCTTAATCCACTCTTGGGCCTTGTATTGCAACATGAATTTCACACGCTAGATTTCACCACCTCTGAAATAGCCGTACCTCATTTGCATGAGGCTTTGGTGGGACATCTACACAAAAGTCATGATATCGATGCTGAGGCTAGTAACTAAAATTTGTAAGACTGTACGATGTAAAACTTGGAAATGCTAAAGGGTCTTATTAGAGAAAAATTAAATCTAAGTGTAAAAAACCAATAAATTATAGACTAAAACTTATTTGAAAAGGAGTTGGAATCAGAATGGAGAATGTCAAAATGTCAATAATAAGAAAATAAACATTTCATTTGAAATCGTGGTAAAAAGACTGAACAGATAATTCATTAAAGAGGGTATATGAATGGAAAAAATATATAAAATGCAAAATATTTCTGATCTCTAGAGAAATGCAAATTAAAACCACAACAAACTACCAATACACACTCATTTGTAGGACTTTTTAAAAAATATGACCATATAAATGCTGGAGAGGAGATGGAGTAAATGAAATTCTCACACAATGCTGATGCAAAAGTAAAAGGGCAATGCCAATATTGAGAACATTTTGACAGTCCCTTAAAATATTTAATCTTGATCCTATATGGCCCAGTTGTTTCATTACTATTACCCAGCAGAAATTAAAACACTTGTCCAAATAAAGACATATATAAATGTTCATAGCAGCATTATTTGTAACAACTAAAACAAGAAAAAAACCAAGTATCTATCAGTGTTTTATTCATGCAAAAAATAAACTACTCAATCAAAAAAAAGAAGACACTATTAATAACATGTTACAACAAGGATAAATCTCAAACTATTTATTGATTTATGGAATGAACAAAAGAAGCCATAAAACAATAGTGCATGCTACATATAAATGGAATGAGTATCAGGTAAGATCAAGTCCAAGAGATTACTAATACAAATACTAGATATTCTCATTATCTTGATCATACTGATGGTGTTATGAATGCATGGATGTCAAAATTTGTCAGATAAGTGCAGTTTAGTGTATGTTAACTACTGGTACACTAAAAATTTTAATAAACCAGCGTGGAATAAAACTAAGGCAGGCACACACCGTAATCCCAACATTCTAGGAGGCTGAGGTAAGAAAGTAGCAAGTTTGATCTCACTAGAAGCAATTTAAGAAATTAGCTAAGTGTGTCAAAAAGAGAAAATAGGGATGGTGACATAGCTCAGTGAGAAGACCCTCAGTTCAATCCCCAGTACTACAAAATAAATAAGTATTGTGTATAAATAAACCAATAAATAAATTTAAAAAGCCATAGTATTTCACCAAAAAGTTATGAAGAAATAGCATTTAAGAAATAGAAACTACATTTATTTTATTTTATTTTATTATATTATATTTTATTTTATTTTATTTTTCTGATATGGGCTTTTTAAGGAAAAAGGGTAGGGGGAGCTATATAATATAGTAATTTCTTAAAGTAACTCTTTTCACTCTTCTTTTTTTTCTGTGACTCTAAATTCACATTTTACAATATAATATATCTTCATATTTAGGAATGTTAAATAGCATTCAGCAATCAAGTTAGTAAACAAGCAATACTGAATCAAGGGGAGCAATCTCAGCAAGATAGCAGAATAAGATGTCCCAGTCTTCTCCGTGTCCCCCCTCTTCAACAAAAGTCTAAGTAGCAACTATCCATACAAAAGAATACCTTGATAAAAAACTTAAACTTGAGGAATAAACCTAAGACAACTGAGTAGACCACAGAACTGAATAAAACATATTTGAAGAGTAAGAGGAACAGTCTCACTCCAACATTATCATTTCTTTCCCTCCCTTAGGTTGCCACAGTGCCATACAGAGACAATTCCACTATGTTCATGTTTTCTACAATGGGATGAAAACACCAAGTTAGAGATCCTGATTCCCTAGCTTCCAAACTACATCTCTGAACAGGGCTAACTGTGTCTCACCACAGGGGAAATGTCTTAGGGGGTAAAATCATAGGAAGCACACTTTGGGTCAGATGGAAACAAAGTAAAGAGATACTGCTCATAGCAGCTAACCATGGATTGTGTGTCACTATCAGCAGAGGCACCTAAGCAGAATTACAAGTTTACCCCACCCATAAAGCTGGGCTGATCACTCCAGAAGCACAGTAGAAAGATAAATCTGGCTGAGTGCCTAGATGGCTAGCCTGTATGCCCATCCAAACATGCCCCACTGATGGAAATGCTTATCAGGTTTCAGCAAAGTATAGTGGGCTCAGTTTTACCTCAAAGCCCACCTTGGACCTTACTTAGAGAAAGACATACTCATCATGGCACACTTAGTCTAAGCATGAGGGCTAGACCAGCTCCACCTGAGAATTTAAATACCAGCTCACTTCAGCCTCAAGACCTATGCCAAGTCTCCACCCAAGCAGAAAAATACCCTAACTGTGTCTTTCAGCTGAGCGTAGCAGCTGGCCCAGACCATCCCTAGGATTGTCTCCATCTAACATTAGGACATGTAGCTTAGCTCAAATTGCAAAACTCAAATACTGATACCAGCCAGACTGGGCAAATATCCTTTGTTCCAGCCTATTATATCACAGTACCCAGCCAGCAGCTCCACCTGACTGCAGAGGACAGTGAATGGCCTCAGTAGGTGGTAGAGCCTTGTTAGCAACCCTGACTGCTCTCAGTGTCCAACAAGCTAGATCCTAGCAGCCAGCTCTGTCTACTCCAGTATCACTACCATTTGGTGAAGCAGAATCACAGACTGGACTTCACAGTAAAGGTATATAACTGCCAACGGTTACTTGTAAACATCAGAAGAAGTAACTGAATTCTTACTTGATGCAGACATTGATGTAAGAATGCAAGGAATCCAAAAATTCATGGAATTATGACAAGCCCCAAACAATAAAACTAAGCAATAACTTAAAGAAATGCAGGTCAATGAAATGACTAAAAAGGGATTCAGAATAGTCTCCATAAAGGAGTCCAATAAACTAGAAGAATATAATGGTCCCTTGACTTGTGAATCCCATTCATGAGGAATAGTCCTAACTCAAGTTGGTCAATTGAAGGCTCAGGTTCCTCTACACTGCCTTCAAAGTCTCTCTCCTATGTACAGGCAAATCTCAGTGTCCTTAGAGAGACACTGTCCCAGGATTTCTCAATTAACCATACACAGAAAATAATACTGTAATGTTCCTTCCAGAACTCTTTAAGGGTTAAATCTGTATCTGAGACCATCTGGAAGCACAAGCAGCCAACATTTGGGTCATAACTCAAGAGTTTGTTCATAACTTAAAACTAAAATTCTGGTCATAACTGAAGTTTTTTGTATGTCAGGCCAGTCATAACTCGAGGGTACACTGTATATCCATAGAAAATTAAGTGAAATTTAAAAACAATATGTGAACAAACTGAGAAGATTGACAAAAAATAGAATGGATAAAAATATAAAGCCCAACTATATACTGCCTATAAGAGATTCATTTCACAATAAATTTAACAAAGAAAGTAAAAGTTCTCTACAATGAAAACTATAGAACATTAATAATAGAAATGAAAGAAGTCACAAAAAATGGAAAGTTACCCTATATTCTTGGATGGGAAGATTTAATATTGTTAAAATTTTCTATAATACCCAAAGTTCAATCTCAATTAAAATACTAATGTCATTCTTTACAGAAATAGAAATAGGAAGCACCAAATTGAATGTAGACATTTACAGTAAAATGTTTGTGCCAAAGCTTCCAAGAACATACAAAAGATAAAGGACAGTTTCTTTAGTAAATGGTATTGCAAATACTGGATTTGCACATGTGGAATAATGAAATTGTACCCTTATATCACAGAATATACCAAAATCAAATAAAAAATAGATAAAGTCTTAAAAATAAGACATGAAACTGTAAAATTTTGGTGAGAAAAGTTATGCAACATTGGTATAGGTATTGACTTCTTTTGGATTTGACTTCCAAAGATCATGAAATAAAGATAAAAAACAGACAAATTGGATTATTTCATATTAACAAGATACTGAGAAGGAGGGAATGGGAAAGGAATTAAACAGAGAACATGAATTACGTACATGTACCAACTCCTTACAATGAATGTAATTTTTCAAACATGTACTACTAAGAAATTATAAGAAATGCAAAAGAGAGGAAGAGAATATCTAAAGAAAAATAAATTTGTATGTATATTCATCAATAAAAAAAGATTTCTTACAGAGGAAAAATTAATGAAATAAGGATTGGAAAAAGTTTTTCACAAGCAATATATACAATATGTGGCTAATATCCAGAATATATAAGGAACTCAAAAGGATCAGAAACAAAAAAATAATTACCTTTATGAAAACTGGGCAGAGATTCTGAATACAGATTTCTCAAAAGAAGACATGCAAGCCCCCACTGCCCCGGCACCATCTCGCAGAGACCAGCTGCCCTCAGACCACTCTGTGTGGGTGGCAAGGTATCTGGATCCACACTGTGGAGTCTTCCAGGACCATAAAGGACATGATTATGAGCTCCAGAAAATAGAACAGAAGTGAACAACAGAGAGAGGGCCTCTCTGAGGCTTCTCAATGAAAATTGAAGCCCACTGGGAAAGTGAAGAAAATCTCTGCAATAAAGGCACACTGGACTACCATGGTGGGATCACCACCTCCCATTGGAACCTAGACTCACTTCAGGGAAGGGCCAGCTGGAACCTGAAGTAGAAGCTCGCAGAGTTCCATCCAACAGGAGGTCAGGAACATCACCTTGGGCCTTGCAGCCAGAAATCAGCCTGAATCTCAGTGGACTACAGCTGGCTTGCTGAGGCTAACTGACTTAGATCTGAAAACTGCTGCCCTATTGTCACTGTGACAGCAGAACCATAACCTGAAGGAGGCCCTTTATAAAAAAAATATTATATATATTTATTTTTTTCTTTTCTTTTTTTCTCTCTCTCTCCCTTCTTATTGTCCATTTCACTCCCTCTTTGTTTCTGTTCCTGTCCTATTTCAGATTATTTTTCTCTCTCTTTCCTTCTCTCAATTGTCATTATTTTTGTAAGAAGGTGAATACAGTTTCTAGCTTTTCTGTTGCTGTTGGCTTGTTCTGTTCTTGTCTTTGTTCCTTCACTGTTTTTTCCTCTTGTCTCCAAAGGTTTCCCAAAATTTGCATGACCTTCCTGTGTCCTCTAGCCTCACTTCTAACCTTTTCTTCTCCTTATATCTCTCTATTCCTCCCTCCACAATTCCTTCTCAGTCTTCATCCTGAAGGGTAAATTTGCTATACTGAAGGGTTTATTTCCTACAAACATATTTTGGGCTGGTCCTTGATTTTGATCTAGTTCACATAGTTAAAGTTGACAGATTAATAGCTACCACAAATTGTCATTTTCTAAGCTGTATTTGATGCTATTGTTGATCCTGATTGTATCACTTGGGTTACAGTATCATGATTGATCTAATCAGTTGTCCTAGCTGGTTTACTAAAAACAAGATTACCTAAGAGTCATTAGAGACTCAAAGCCTAAAGACCAGCTATACCTGGAAGACACCTATAAGAAGCAATCATTCCATAAGGGTTCCAAATACAGGCAATAAAGATACAATAAGCACTACTGAATTATCAGCCCAGGAATTAAACAAAAACAGCACCAACAACAAAAGTAGAACTGAGAAGACAAATAAACAAGGTACAAACCTAGATTTCAGCTCACCACAGGCAAATTCTGGGGGCAATGAAGTGGAAAAATTTGATAGTTAACCATCTGGACACCCTGAACTAATAGCATGGGAAGTAACAAAACAGATGAATGAAGCATAGAAAAATTCAAAACGGAAATAATTTCCCAGATAACAACAGAGATGGTGAACAGAATGAAAGACATGATTAGAAACTCTAGAACAGAAATGGATAAAAAAGTAGATGAGCTCAGGACCATGATGGAATCCATGAATGTCCAGAATAGGAAAGAAATAGAATCCATAAAACAGATTCAAACAGATATCTAGGAGATGAAAAACTCCACTGAAAGTATTCACAGCAGAATGAGCCAATTTAAAGATAAAATATTAGATATGGAAGACAGGATTAGGGTTAGTGACCATGAAAAGAGAGAATTCTTAAAAACAGCAAGGGACCATGAGAAATCAATCCAGCATCCTGCTAGATGATACAAAGAAGAATAACATAAGACTAATAGGAGTCCATGAAAAAGCAGGAGAAAGTACAAATGACATAAAAACCCTGTTCACAGGAGTGATGGCAGAAAACTTCCCAACCAGAGGAAAATAATTTGGCAAACAGATAAGTGAGCCATATAGGACTCCAATTAGCCATGATAAAAAAAATCTACACCTAGACATATAATAGTCAAGATCCCAGAAACCCAACAGAAGAACAAAATCCTACAAGCAGTTAGAGAAGAGAAACAAATCACATACAAAGGAAAGTCCATTAGAATCACAGTAGATTTTTCAGCACAAATCCTCAAGTCAAGAAGAGCCTGGAGTGAAGTATTTCAAGCCCTAAAAGAAAATAAGAACCAAGATATATCATGTAAAGGTACAAATTCCCAATGTTGAATGTCATCATATTGTATACCTAAAATGTACCAGTAAACTTAATGACAAAAAAAAAAGAAGAAGACATGGAAATGGCCAATAGATACATGAAAAAAATACTCAACATCAATTATCATTATAGAAATACAAAGCAACACCACAAAATAGCACCTCAAAGCTATCAAAATAGTATAAAAAAGAAGAAAGATAAGTTTTAATGAGAATGAAGAGGAAATGAAATCCTTGTACTTTTGTTGGTGAGAATGTAAAATAGTAAAGCCCCAATGGGAAATTGTACCAAAGTTCTTCAAAAAGCTAAAAGGTGATCCAGTGATCCCCCAACTGGGGGTACATGCCCTGAGGAATTGAAGTCAATATGCTAAAAATATATCTATACTCTCAGATTCATTTCTGCATTATTTATAGCAGCCAATATATAAAATCAACCTGTGTTCATAAAGAAGGTGAAATGTTTATACACTATGAAATATTCTCCAGCCTTTTAAAGAAAGGAAATTCCATCATATATGACAACATTGATGAACAAGGAGGACATACTCAGGGTCAAGTATTTAAGGTGATGAATATATTGATTAGCTTTATATACTCATACCACATCGCATACATTTGTTGTAATAGTACTGTGTACCTCACAATCATATACAATTATAATTTGCCAAAAATAAATAAATAATTCTGAAATTTTAAAGTCACTTTTTAAGCCTAAGAACAGTTGGAACATAGGTTCTAGATGAACTTCTTCTTTTGTATCTCATAGTGCATATGTGTCTTTCCTGAATCCCCATGTGTGAACAATCAAGAAATTTCATAGAAGTTAGAGTCACACATGCACACATACATGTAACAAAAGCCTTTATAGCTCCTGAACCTTCATTCTCCATGAACTTTAAGGGATACCTTAATACTAAGCAAAACTGAAACTATGGATATCTGTGCTGTAGTCAACATTGATAAATGAGAGAGGCCTTTTCTTTGGAAGATAGAAAGTGGTATCCTCAGAAGCCTTGTCTATTAAAGAATGGAAAACAGAAATATTATTTTCATTCAATAAAATTTATAGCATTATTCAAATCAAAATCATATTCAATTCTGGATTTTGTACATACATTTTAAAATTGCAGTGTAAAATACATTTTTAAAAATAGGTATTTAACAAAATTTGACATCCCCATTACCTATTGAATTTTAATGTTGTAAATACTTAAATAGTTTAGTAAAGAATATTTACTTACAAAGTAATTAAGGAAATCAGTTTTTAATGAAAGCAATTAACATATTCACAGTGCTTCCATTTAATGTAATTGGTTAATATTAATGTGCAGCATAGTTTAGTTAAATTAGTTTTCATTTGATATAGAGCATCAAAGCTTTCCATTGAGATTAGATTTCACCAAATAACTTGTATTTCCAAATGCATAACATGTTTAAGAATAGTGATTAGAGAAACAGTTTAACATAATTGAAAATTATGTTGCAAGATCTCCTTACAAGCCTTTGTAGTCACGGTTAAATTGTTGACTCATTATAAAGCAACTCTGCCTAAATTCCAGCAGTATAGGATTCATAGTAAGCTAGCATCAGTAGAGATAGACATATAGCACCCATAGGAACAGTAAGATGAAGATAATCTTTTGCTTCATGCAGCATCCCTTTGAGATGTCAACTAGTAATGTTCAAGCTTTCCCACATATTCAGAAGTGCTCTCTAAGAGAAGATTCTATGAAGACAGCAGGAGAGCCTGCTCCCATCTTTATGTAGAAAGAGGCATGAACTTTCACCAGGAGAAACTTGAATTTTTAAATTTCTTTGCAAGACTTTCCATCTACAGACTACATGGCAGGTATCAAGAGATCATGGGTCTTCTTTTAATCAAAGAGAAATATCTTGCTTCACAGAAAGACTTTGTATATTATTTAACATGTCTATGAATGAGAGGCTGAAAAAAAAAGGTTAAGGCCTCAGTAAGCCCAAAGTATTCTCTTCAGCTTTTTATATTACAATTATTTGCATGTTCAAAATTATGTATGTTGATCTTTTCTTACAATCAAATACTTCTTGGGGATACTGACTTAGGACCTAGATGAATGGCATGCCTATCTCATGTCTGTCACTTACTAGCAAGGAGCTCTAAGCAAGTTACTTAATATCTCTGCTTCCTCCCTTATATATGGTAAACAACAGTAAGTAATTCATAAAGATGTCATGAGGATTAAAGGAATTAATACAAGAAAGATAGGTAAGACAATATATAGTGCATAATAAATGTTTTGTATATTTAAATTATACTAATATTATTACTAAACTATAAGTTCTATAAGTATAAAATTATCTTATTCAAAGCTATATTTCCTTCAGTATTTAAAACAGTATCTCATACCATGTAAATAAATTAAATTACATTCTGCTCTACTTTATCTAACTCTGATTCACACTTTAAACTTGCCAAGGGCATTCTGATTCCATGAATGTTAGAAACCCAATTCAACATGTCCCAGTAACATGTGGACACTTACCACTCTTCAGTTGGTTACTTGATTTTTAAAATCTTCCTTCCTAGAGAATAAACAAATGGAAGAATCATCTATCTATTGACTTACTATTGTACTATTAACACATGTCTTAGTGTCTAATATATGAGGAATATTCATTGAATATTTATTGAATCAATTAAGAAGTAATAATTCAACAGAACAAGCCTAGTTGTATAGATGCTGTTTGTTCATACTGTTAATAATTTTTTTAAGAAAAAGAAAATATAGGGGCCAGGGATTTAGCTCAGTGGTTTTGCTGCCAGCTGTGCAAGTGCAAGGACCTGAGTTCAATCCCTGGTACCAAAAAAAAAAAAAGAAAAAAGAAAAGAAAAAAGAAAAAGAAAATACACTATCATGTTAGAATGAATTAAAAGAGAATCAAGTAGTGAGTATGTTCATATTTGTACAGTTACAAGTATTTTCTACTAACAGGAATATTCAACACTTTCATGTCAGTAAGTAACCATGTCATTTGTATTAATCAGGAATGTGCATAAATGAAACCAAATATCACTGTGAGACAAAAGCTCTAATCTTTATTTTTTCTCTCTTAAGTCTTCCCTTCAGCTCTTGAAAAGCTCCTTTTTTCTTCCTTCACCTTGATTAGCGATAAAACCTGACAATCTATCTTGCTCTATTCTTGATCTTGTACTTTAACAGGCAGGCTCCACTGCTCCTTTGATATCAACCAGCCCTTGAGCCTACCCCATCTTGACAAGATTGTTCCTCCCTCACAAACGGCCTTCAGAATCTGTATTCCTCTGTTAATGATAACTCATCACACAATGTGATTTTCCTTATTACCAGCTAGGATTATAGTCTGAATATTTTAGCATTTTAAAATTAAAATTATTACTATGAGAGGTTTATTTTCTCAACAGACATCTTCCTATACAATTGAAATACTTTTTCCTCAGTAAAATGATTATATGACCTTTAAAGGCGCAAAGTCAATATCAAATGTTAATTGCACAAACAATTCTCTGAGGAGACTGATAGAGTGATCATATTTTGTTAAAGTAAGAGAGAAAAATCAAAGGACATGTCAGTGACTCTAAAATTATAGATTATTATACATGTTTATTGCTACAATAAAGATTTGAATTCCATAATATATAATAATTAATAAATATCAGTGTTATTTATTGTTTTTGTAAAGAACACTACATTACACTATACATAAAATGACATATAATGTTCATTATTACATCTGCTTATTTTATATCATATTGTCATTGGTTTGTGTAGTTGTATCTTGATACCATCTAGCACAGAGAAATACAGTGAGTTATTCATTCTCCAATACTAACTCCTTATTTATGTAGCATTTATTAATAATTTCTTTTATTCAGGTTTACTTTTCAAAGGAACTATTTAATATTTTTTAAATCAGTGAGAATTGAGAAAAAATTTTCCCTGAGCAATGAGGTGAAGTGATATTAACAGCATCATCTAAAATGATTATGGAATTAGAGATGGACACAGTTGATTTTGAATGATCCATTCAGATTCTGAGTTGGATTGAACATTTTCAATCATGGAGGAGGCAATTTCTGCCCTTGTGTTTTATTTTCTGGTTTTCCTTAAAGCCAGCCAATATTTTTTGCCTATAGAAAGAATTCATTTTCAACTAGTTGGTTCATTGGACAACTTCTGCCAGTAGGTAGCATAACTGGGTCTTATACCACATTCCAACAGCTATCCTGTTTTCCAACATACTTTGGTTGTCAGATATTCTATCACTCCATTGTTTTGGCCTCTCAAGGATGAATGGGTCAACAGTCAAGTAGAGTGTTCTTTAAAGATCAACCTGAAAATCTTCATGCTCCTCCATTATATTCCAGCTTTTCTGATAAGGATGGGAGGAAAAATCAGAGCACAATGGATTTCCTCAGTCTAGCACCTCAAACTTAAGGGAAGGAAGATAAAGTGTGTACTCTCAACCTATGCCTCCCAGAGAAAATCATGTTCTCAAAGACAGCTCCACCCACAAAAACCTTCCAAAAGCTTTAATGAGCACTTGTTAAGCCAGAAAGAAATTGGTGGTCTCTCAGTGAGTACTGCTCAATGTGTGAGCTGTTAGGCAACCCCTGAGGAGAGGGAAGTATTAGCGGTAGGATTTAAGGACCCAACTCTCACACCTACCCATTCTCTATAAAAATCAGAGTGCACATTAGGGAATGATGTAATTCAGTGACTTCCCTACAGATCTAAGGGAGATCAGTCTTGTAAGATTCTCTAATATTAGGTCTGAAACTTCCTTAGTACAAATTGGCTAAGAAAATGCAAATATTCTTATTATAGTTTAGTGCTCATAGACAAAATGAGCTGTAGTATGATAATCATGCATTATATTGAACCATTTCTATTGTAACAAAATTATTTCATGAAAATCTGTAAATATATCTATAAGGCAGCAGTTACTTTCACTCACATTTTCCACATAAAATATACCTGCCTCAAATTAGGTTGCCCAAGGCAAATTCAAAATTCATGTCCTAAACTGCTACACAATGTTCCCTCTCAATCAGATAGTCTCTTAAAAGCAGACTTCTGTAATAGTATCAATATGTGCAATTCTCACATAAAATGTATTCATTTCACTGCCCAGCTGGAGACCCGGGTTGTGAGGACGTCAGCAGTCCGTGCCCTGCCTGACCACTCAGGCCAGGGATGCCATGACATGCAGCATCTGAATCTGCACAGCAGAGGTGCCAGGGGGAACACAAAGGCCATGGTTATGAGCCACAGAAGATAGAGCAGAAGTGAACACTAGAGAGGGCCTTTCTGATGCTCCTCAATGAAAATTGAAGCCCACTGGAAAAGTGAAGAAAAACTATTCAATGGAAACAGCACAAGTATCCATCAACTAGAAACTGGATAAAGAAGATGCATTTTTTAAAATAAAATGGAGTAGTACTCAGCCATAAAGAATGAGAAACTAGAGTCATTTATAGCTAAATGGATGCATATGGAGGCCATACTCGTAAGTGAAATAAATAGGACACACATGTGTAAATATTGAATAGTTTCTCTAGTGTGAGAAACTGAAAGTTTAAATAAGGATTAAAAGGCTTAATAACTAATAATTGATACTTTGAAATAGGAAAAGGTCCAAAGGGGTAGGGGTGGTGGGACAAGATGGGGAAAGGAAAGAAGGGAAAGGAAAAATTATGAGAAAAGAAAAAAACATGGAAATGAACTCTATGTAAATAGGGAAAGGTGGAGGGGTGAAGGGTGCACAGGTAATGGGAAAAACATAAGAACCAAAATACCTCATGTATAGGTACAAGCACCCAATGATAAATGTAAATGTATTGTATATCTAAAGTGTACTAACAAAAGAATTTAAGCAAAAAGAAAAAAAAAAAGCACATTGGACTATCGTGGTTGGTAAGTTGGTGGGATCAACACTTCCCATAGAAACCTGGACTCTCATAGTGGGGAGGACAGTTGGAACCTGCAGTAGAACCTTACAGAGTTTACTCCTGCAGGAGGGCAGGGACTTCAACTTGAACCTTGCAGCCAGAAATAAGTCTCAATCTCAGGAGACTACAGCTGGCTTGCTGAGCGTAATCAATTTAAACCTGCACACTGCTGCCCACATTGTCAACCAGGACAGCAGAGACATACCCTGAGGGAGACCTTTTTTTGTTTGTTTGTTTTGTTATATATATATATATATATATATATATATATATATTTTTTTT
>NW_004624769.1:19453314-19478197 GCF_000247695.1 Heterocephalus glaber
GAAACAAAGTCTTTGTAAATAGGGAAGGGTTGAGGGGGTTCAGGGAGGGCTAGGAATGGGGAAAAAATAAGAATCAAGATGCATCATGTAAAGGTACAAGTTCCCAATGAGAAATGTAAATGTGTTGTATACCTAAAATGTACCCACGAAAGATTAAAAAAAAAAGTAGGATTCTTTGTAGTTTTGCTGAACTATGCTATTATTTCCATGTCATTTTGGTGAAACTTCTCTGTTGTCACCCTCAGATGTTTTTTTATGTTGCTTTTCTTTTTCCTTTTTCCCCTAATTTACATCTTAATTTCTTGGGGTTTTTTTTTATCAATTCTATGGCATAATTACAAACACAGTAAGTCAACATACATATATTTTTCTTCGTGAGGAAATCAAGGAAATGCATTTCATTATGGGAAGTGTTTGTTTCTTTACATTTTCATTGTCTACTTACTGCATTTGGCCTCTGGAATACTAAATTAGTATCATATTTGACTTTAATTAGATTTGATATGGTTTCTGATATTTTATTAACTTCTAGGTAAAGACTATATTAAAATGAATAATTGTAACTTAAAAGTGATTTTATGCATTTTACATAAAGACAGAAAAATAATGAATCATTCTGTATGCTTTTACAAATTTGAATATCAAATATATTTATGTTAGTATTATGTTGAACTTTTTCAGTCTCATATGTATATGATCTCCAAGTTAAAATGGTTTGACTAAAGAATTTTCAACTGTATGATTGTAGGAAAGTGAAACACATTCATATAATAGATATGCATTTATATATTAGAAACAATAAAATCTCTATAAAAAGTCACCTTTTTATTTCAGGCAATATTTCATTGTTGGAATCTACATCTTTATTGAACAACATTTAGCTGGTTGTGTATTTGAAGTTAGTATATCAGATTAAAGAAAAGAGAACTAAATAGTTTTCAAAAGATATTACTGAAAAAATAATTGATTAATTAAAAAATAGCATACAGTGATGCTAAGAAAGTTATTACATGGTAAATATTTCTAATTTGTTATTAGTTAGTGAATCTCCAAACCCTTTATCCAGAAATTCATTATTACACTGGATTCTTCATACCTACACATAGGTTAGGTGTGTTATAAAGATGTTGGGTACGATAGCTCTTTGACTTATTCTCATTAATGAGTGTTCACAGTCTAGATGCATTAATAGGGTGTCTTAGTTACTTTCTTGTTTCTAAGACAAAATACCTGACACCCACAAATTAAAGGAGGAAAGGTTTATTTTAGCTCACAGTTTGTAGAGGTCTCAGTCCAAGGCCGGGCAAGATAGCAAAGTGACACAGAGGAGAAATGATTCATGACATGGTAGGCAGGAGGCAGTAAGCCTTCCTTTTTTTTTTCTCTTTTAATTCCATAGAGGCTACAAGCCTATTGATTGATCCACTATGCCCATGGTGGATCTTCTTTCTTCAGTAAGTCCATCATCCACATCCAGAAATATGCTAAAGCAATTAGTGGAGTAATCCAATATCACACACCTATGATCTAAACTCCTCCCAAAAAGATCACCTATGAGCACAAGAGGCTTTGGGGGACATGCAGATATAAGCCTTAACATACAGCTTTCCTCCCACCGCTCCCGGCCCAGAGGTATGGGCTTCTGAGCTGCCGTCCCACTGCTCCTAGTCCAGAGGAAGGGGCATCCTGGCTACCATCCCTCCTGCCACTCCCAGCCCAGAGGAAAGGGCTTTGGGGCCGCCATCCATCCTGCCGCTCCTGGTCCAGAGGAAGGGGCTTCCCAGCCACCATCCCTCTGGCTGCTCCCAGCCCAGAGGAAAGGGGTTTTGGGCCACCTTCTGTCCCACCTCTCCTGGCCCAGAGTAAGGGGCTTCCGGGCCATCATCCCCCCCACCACTCCCAGCCCCTGTCCCACCTCTCCCAGCTCAAAGGAGGTGAGCCATGCAGGTGCCAACAGCACTCCCCTGCCCCCTGAGTCGAAATGAGAGAACACATAAATAAGTCTCAAAACCAGACTTCCCGATCACCTACAGCAACCCCAAAGGGAAATGAGACGGAACACTCTGATACTCAACCACCTGGACTTACTGAACTGGCAACAAAAGGGATCTGGAAAAAATGAAATCAAAACTAATTTCTCAGATAACAGGAGAAATTGTGCTCCTAGAGCAAGACATGATTAGGGGAGGAAAGGAGCTGAGGAACACGGAAGAATCCCAACATAGGAAACAAATGGAATCTATAAAACATACAGCTTTCCTGTATCCAATTATTTAAGTCCATAAATATTCATTAAATGTCTACTGTGTTTTAACCCCTATTTTAAATATTGGAGAAACAATATTAAAAAATGTAAAGTTCACAGTCCCAAAGAGTTTTCATTATAATGAATGGTGGAGACAATAAATACAAGCTACAATGTCAGATAGTGATAACTTTTCAAAAAAGAAGTTTGATAATATAGGGGATGGAAAGTGATGGGGAAAGTGTAGGGAGGGCATGGTAGTGGCCAAGGAAGTCCCCTCTATGAGGAAGGTAATCGAGTAGAGAATGAATATGAAGATGAGAGCCTCACAGATATCCAGAGAAAGAAGGTTCTTGGTTGGTGGGTTGAATATCAGGAAGTATGAACATGTCACAGTGTTTGAAGGTTAAGAAGGAGACCATGATGACTGGGGAAGAGCTAGAATATGGGCAAGTACAAAAAAGATCAGGTCAGAAAGAAGGCCAGGAAAGTATGTAAGGTTAGGTTTATTATGGTCAGGTTGTTGGATTTTACTTTAAAAATGATGAGGAGCTATTGAAGAATTTTTCAGAAGGAGAGTAATATAACATGATTTACAATTTCAAAGAACTATTTTGAGTTCTATGTGGGGGGAAAAATCCAAACCAGGAAGTCCAAATAATAGTTATTTGAGTAGCCAAGAAAATAACTGGGTGTTATGGGGCAGAGTGGTAACCATGGAGGAGGTGAAAAATGCCTGTATAGGATATAGGATGTGTAGATATAAATATGTGAGAAAATCACAATCTATTATTCCTGAATCTTCAGAAATGTAACATGATTGAATTCATGGATGGAGGAGGGTGGAGCACAGTAGCATGAGATTAGATTAAGGAATTATGTAAAATCAGATTACCTGAGGTCTTGCAGGGCATAAGACAGAATTTAGTTTTATTTTAAATATAAAGAGAAGTTGTTGAATTATTTGGATACAGAATGACAAAACACGTTCCATAAGATTATTCTGTGTAGGCCCCAGGGATTTAGCTCAGTGGCACAGCACTTGCCTCAAAAGCCCAAGGTTGTGAGTTTAATCCCCAGTACTTTCCCCCCAAAAGATTATTCTATCTAGTAAGGGGAAACTAGATAAAGGTAAAGATGAGTAGAAAGCTGGGACCAATTTAAGAAGCAAATTCCAGTGGTTAAGCAAAAGATGAGTGGTATGGTTTGAGATGGTGACCGTGAAGATTTTAAAAAGTGAATCCATACAAGGTATACTTCAGAATGGGAACAGAGCAAATAATTAGGTGTGAGGGACATTAAAAAGTAAAGCATTTCTGGTTTGGTTAACTGAGTTATAATAGTTCATTTTATAATAATAAAATGATATACACAAACATATAATTACATATAAAACCTATAGAGTTCTTTTTGCTTTGATATTTAGTTTTGAGTTAATGAGATTGTATCATATTGAACACTTACTCTAAAGCAAGCATTTATCACTGAACAATTTTAGGTGCTTGGTACATAGTAGGGTTAATTAGCATTTGATCAAACTGAGCTATAGTGCTTCTTAGATATTGTACTTATGTGCAGCATACTCTAACTCTATTTCTAGCCCATCCTTACTATAGAGTTAGAGCGTGCTTCCAAAAGCCTTTTTGTTTTTATATTTTATTTTATTATTATTTATTTTAATTTTTTTTGTACCGGGGATCGAACTCAGGACCTTGTGCTTACAAGGTAAGCGGCGGTACCACTGAGCTAAATCCCCAGCCCCACAATGCTTTTTTAAAAACTGAAGTCATACTCTTACTTGAACCTGTCAGTAGATCCTCACTGCAATTGGCAAGTGGTTCAAGGTGGCAATATAGCACACAAAAGCCTTTCATCTACCAGGAGCTTTATTTTTCAACATCTTTGTGACTCATCTTTTTCTTTCATTCAATATTACTGATAAAGTGACCTACTTAACTAAATTTCATCTTCTCATACGGGGTGTTTTCTTAGTTTGAAATGCCTTTTTGTCTCCCTTCATGTTATTATCACATGCTAGAGATTTTCTTCTTATAAGACTCTTGTTCAAGTTATCAAATCTAAATTAGGTACCATTGTATTGTACCCTAAACCATGGAGTCTCTCTTATCATAGTGGTATCTCTTTCAAATATTTACTCTTCTTCTTCTCCATTTGGATAGTTTTTTAAAGACAGAGTTGTTTTGTATTTCTCATAATTTTATACTCAGAGCATAACATAGTACAGGTACTAAGACCTTGATAAATACAACATTGAATGCATAAGTGAAAATTATTCTTATATAGTCCAAAATAAAGTCTCTAGGGAAAGAATATAGAATGAAAAGACCACAAGGCAGAAGTAAGAAACATAGGGAACTCCAATATTTAAAAATCTCAGAGGAAAAAAAAGAGAAAGTTATCGGTGGTCTAACAAAAATACAATTTTAAGAAATGAATAATCAGTAATGTTAAATATATATAAAAGTCAAGAATAATGACTATGAAATGCCCAATAGATTTGTCAAGTACAGGACACTGATGATTTTATGAAGCAATTTCAGAATATTGGTGGAGACAGAAGCCAGATGATGTTGTGCATCATAATAAATGGAACATAAGTGTCTGATGACAATGCAGCTCTGCTGTCAATGTGGTAGGAATAATGTTTCCCTGTTATCCTCCTACTCACTGTCTTCTGGAGATGATGCATCCTGGTAACTAGCAGATATTTAATTTCCTGACTACAAACAAAGTCATGGCTTTTAATATATCTGAAAATAATGATGGATGATGCAAATTTGGACAATCATGTAGAAGAGATAAGAGAAGGAGACAAGTGTAGAAAAGTTCTGGAAGTGAATTCTTGAGTGAGTGAGGCTTTAAAAACTAGATACATTTAGTTTGCCAGTGGACTTTTCAATGGATACTGGAGGAGTGAAAAATGGAAGAGATATTTGTGGTGGCCAGGACATATGCCTGGCAGATCTCCACCTACAGAGTGTGTTACTGGCCTAGCACCTGATTACTGAGATCTGAGATGCATCTTTGCTGTGTTCTATCCACATTTTCTAGAGGCTGCTTTCTGACAATGATGGAGGGAAGCAGGGACACTAAGGCAGCAGTTCCTGGGAAACAAGGTCTTCTCTGAGAGCTGAAATTGACTCAAGGACTTTGTAGTGGCCTCGTTGAATCTTCCTTAGATTGGAAAAGAATCTACAATGCTTTCTCCCAGCCTTTTTCAGACTCTTCAATATTCTGTCTTACTAGAACTTTTTCTTGTTTTGAAGGTTTAGAGGGTTGTATTTTTTATTTAATATTCTTATTTTTATTTCAAGACTTTTAATTTTATTTTTTAAAAATTGGCACATCATAATTGTTCTTATCCATGAGTACAGTGTAGTATTTTGATATATGTGTAGAGTGTATAATGATCAAATCAGAGTTATTAACATTTCCATCTCTTTAACATGTCATGTGTGACAAAACGGATGGAACTGGAAGACATCATATTAAGTGAAATAACCCAGACACAAGAAGACAAATACCTCATGTTCTTACTCATACTCTAAGGTTAAAATGAAATGGCTCTCACACCAGAAGAGAGTAAAATACTGATTACTAAAGGTTAGGAAGTGTTGGGTGGTGGGGGACAGGAGATAAAGGGAGGTTGGATTTTAGGAACTAAAACAGAGTTGGCCAGGAGGGGTAAATTCTAGTGCTGTACAGCACAGAGGGCTGACTATAGTTTATAACAACCTATCATATATTCATATATATATATATATATTCTTTTTAAAATTATATATATTTTTATGAAGACTTGAAAAAGCAGAATTAAAAATCTCCAAACAAATAAATGATTTATGTTAAAGAATCTTTCTCCCCCCCCCCTTTCTTTTTCTTTCTTTCTCATACCAGAGATTGAACTCAGGACCTTGTGCTTGGGAGGCAGGTGCAGTGGCACTGAGCTAAATGCCCAGCCCCCCCTTTTGTTTTTGAGTCAAGTTCTTGCTATGTAGTTCAGGCTGGCCTTGAACTCTCCTGCCTCAGCCTCCTTTACTGGGATTACAGGCATGTGCCATCACACCCAGCTAGCATGCTTCTTTTTTTTTTTTTTTCAGTTATAACCATCAATTTTTTTTGTATTAAATTCTTTTATTGGTACATTGTAGGTATACAACACAATTACATTTCTCATTGGGAATTGTACCTTTATATAATGCATCTTGGTTCTTATTTTTTCCCCATTCCTAGCCCTCCCTTCACACCCTCCACCCTTCCCTATTTACAAAGATTTTATTTCCATTTTTTCTATTTCTCATCATTTTTTCCTTTCCCTTCTTTCCTTTCCCCTGTGCCTCCCACTACCCCTACCCCTTTGGACCTTTTATTCCTATTTTACATTATCGATTATTCATTCTAATCATTGGTACATTTTAGGTATACAATATAATGACATACATCATTGGAAATTTGCACCTTTACATAGTCTGTCTTGGTTCTTGTTTTTCACCCTTGCCCAGCCCTCCCTTCAACCCCTCCAGCCCTCCCTATTTACAAAAATTTTGTTCCTATTTTTCCATTTTCTCATATTAATCCCATTCCCTTCTATCCTTTCCCTTAGTCCTCCCACTTCCTTCCCCTTTGCCCCTTTTCTTCCTATTTCACATTACCTATTATACATTTAGTCCTTAGTTACACTTTCAGTTTCTCACACCAGAGAAACTATTTGGTATTTACACATCTGTGTCCTACTTATTTCACTTAAGAGTATTGCCTCAATGTGCATCCACTTAGCTATAAATGTCTCTAATTTCTCATTTTTTATGGCTGAGTAGTACTCCATTTTATTAAAAAACCACATTTTCTTTATCCAGTCTCCAGTTGATGGGCATTTGGGCTGTTTCCAAGTTTTAGCTATTACAAACTGCACTGCTATGAACATGGGTGCACATATATCACTGTGGTATGATTCTTTTAATTCTTAGGGGAAGATCCCCAGCAGTGGAATAGTGGAATCAAATGGGATTTCCAGTCCTAGTTCTTTGAGGTATCTCCATACTGATTTCCACAGTGCATGCACCAGTCTACACTCCCACCAGCAGTGGAGCAGGGTTCCTCTTTCCCCACAGCCCTGCCAGCATTTGTTATTGGTTGATTTCATGATAGCAGCCATTCTTTCTGAAGTGAAGTGGAATCTCAGGGTTGTTTTCATTTGCATCTCTCCAATGACCAATGACGTTGAACATTTTTTCATGTATTTATTTGCTATTTCTACTTCTTTGTCTGAGAAATGTCTGTTCATTTCAGATGCCCATTTTTGGACTGGGTCTTTAAATTTGGGATGTCTGATCTTTTTAAGTTCTTTATAGATTCGAGATAGTAGGCCTTTGTCTGAGGAAGAGCAGGTGAAGATTTTTTCCCACATTGTGGATTGTCTCTTCACACTGCTGGTGGTTTCTCTTGCTGTGCAGAAGCTTTTTAATAAGAAGAGATCCCATTTGTTGATTGTTTGTGCTAGTTCACAGGCAACTGAGGTTTTGTTCATAAAATCTTTTCCTACACCGATGTCTTCAAGGGTTCTACCTAACTTCTGTTCCAACTTGTTCAGAGTTCCTATTTTAATATTTAGATCTTTAATCCATTTTGATTTTAGTTTAGTATAGCATGCTTCTTTTAAAATGTCCTTGCATTTTAATACTGTGCTTGTATCTGCTTCTCAAAGGACCCAGGCTAGCATAATATGTAATGGAGGCAGTATTTTTATTTTGTGATGAGAGGTTAGTTGTTGTGCTGTTTGTGATGTACCCTCTACTCTGCATGTTTCTTCAAGACATATTCAATAAAATACATATTTCTCACAAACACTTATTGGAGTAGGTTTTCTTTCATGGGAGAAGGCATAAGGTCAAATGACAAGAATTTTTCAGGGCTGTCATGGGCTAAAGACATTACCTGCTCATAGCAGAGCTCACAGATATATATTAAGTAGTAAAATTACATAGAAAGCTGCTCACATGAGTTAAATCATGAGTGTCAAAGCAATGCTTATTAATGGTGAAGAAAGTATGTCATTTAAAAGTTTTGCTTTACACCTCAAAAATGGGTTGCTGATTACAGAATATCATCAGATGTAAAAGGCACAAAATAATTGTAAAAATAATAGTGTATAAGATACAGGCTCAATGATTCATAGAACATTAGAATTATAAGCCAAGTTAGAGATCATCTCCTAATTTTAAACACTCTTTGAGTATTGTAGTGAAATGATAGCCTGGTCATATCCCACAAAATAAAACTTGTGAAGGGAAGAATATGTGTGGATGCAGGTGGAGAGAACAGTATCCACCTATTTGTCCTTCTAATGATAATACTCATTATTAACTAAGGGTTGATTAAATACATCACAATTACTTTTGGGGACATAGGAATTCTTCACAAGACTCTCAATAGGTAAATAATGAAATTGTATCATCAAAGATGAAAAAAACGAAGCACACAGAGAAGTACAATACTCAATATTACATAGCTAAGTCCACTTCTTCCAAATTCCAAAAGAAGGACTTTCTATTTAACCTTAAATATCATTTGCATCTTTGTAATTATCTATCTAAATTGGCTCATCTAAGTTTGCTTTATTTGCACATACTTAATTTTTCATGTTTGTTTATGACAAAGGAAAAATAACAGATGCATTTAATGGCTTTGAAAACATTTAAACAGGTAGACTTCAAAGTATGTAAAATGAACATATTGCTGTTGTTTATTATAATTTTCCTTCTTTTTATTTTTTGCTAAAAATTTCTCAAGGCCTTTCAACACTTAAAAAAATGAGCATTTGTTTTATTACATTCCTTAATATGAACAATTTTTTAAGAGTGTTGATTTATGCAGTGACCAAAATGCTAACTCTAAGCAAAAAAAAGCAGATGTTACAAATCTTGAGCAAGTTCTGGAAATGTATTGTCTTGCAAATAAGCTGTTTTTGTTCAAATTGTATATGAAAATGAGTGTTAAAACTTCCTTTTAATATACAGTTCTGATTTAAGTTTTACCAATAAATATTAATGCTCTTTTCTAACAGTCTTAATTTATTTTTCTCAACTCCTTTGATTGATATATTTTACTGAGGCATTCATTGCTATCAAGAGAAAAAAGGATATAGTTAACCATGTATACTATATATACTAGAAATGTCTGGCCATAGGTTAAAAAGTTAAGAAAAGTAAATTTGTTTTATTTCTTTCTGTCTCCCTCCTTCCTTGTGACAAGAGCTTCTATAATTTTAGAACTTTGTTGTTCTTAATATTATAATTTATTATATAATTAACTCTATTTTCATTCTGTAATGAGGTAAGTAAAAGTTTTCTTACTTCACCTCTTTTCTCTTACCACAACCTGTCCTTTTTGGTCCTAAGTCATAGAAATCTAACTGAGCTAAAAAATAAGATATTTAAAAAGAGGTAGAAAGAGTTTGAGAGATGATAATATCCTTAACATTGTTAACTTTTGGTCAAATTAACAAAAGGAGTCTTCTTTGCTTGGTAGATGCTATAAGCTTTAAAAGGAAGGTGCTGACATATTCTCACTTTATTTTTAGGACATGACGATCTGAAACCATCTTTCACCCCTGCTGCTGGGATCGTAAGATAAAACTGAACAACAAGCCTTCCTAGATGGATAAAAAATGAAAAACATGAAACTCTACAGTTATGGGGGCAAAAGGCCAAAGTGACTGAGGAACTGTAAAATACAGAAAAAGAGAATGTGAGATTCCAGAAAGATACATCCTTGATGGCTAGCACAATAGATTGCTATGAAATGATAGGTAACTTGAAAAAAATTAGTAAAAGACATTTTGCACTATTTTCTAAGCTCTATGCAGGTACTTGGTCAAGTAATATGCCCCCCTCCTGGTATTTGTATCTATGTTTCCTTTTAGATGTTGTAGACCTAGCTATGAAAGATTTTAAAAATTAAAATACAGAAATCACTGAATTTTACAAAACTTCATAAAATTGAGTAGCAATCAATATTGCATCCAACCCTTTGATTTTACACATGAAGAAACTGATTCTCAAAGAAGGAAAAGATTTTTCCAAGTTCAAATTATTAATGATTAGAAAATCTAGTAATAGAGCCAATGTCTGAGCTCTACTTCAAATTTCCTTAATGTGTTAATGTGAGTTTCTTATGAGAAAAACAACTAGATAAAGTAAAAAACAATAGTTTCTTTGGTGATCTACACACTTCCTTAACAATGGAATAAAGGACAATGTGAGAAGGAGCCACTGGCCTTCCAGCTACCTTACAGTGGTTTACATAACTGGTGAATAATAGTGGAAATCCACATGGCAAGTGACACTGTAAGGGCAGGGAGTGGTGAGAGATAGAGGAATAAGGACCACAAACATAGAGAAAGCCATTAGCAGTTGTTGAGAGGAGGAATCTTCAAGGAGAAGAATAATTATCTAATCAGGTTTCTTATAGAAGTGTCCAATCAGCTTTCTACTTATAGAGCTTTCTATATAAACCTCTCAGTCAGTTATTTTCTGTCAGTGCTTAGGCCTATTCTTTGCTCTTGTGCTCTTATATTGTATCACAGGGAGCTGAATATCTGCAAACTGCGTTTTCAGACTCTTTCTGTGACTGATCTCTAATAAATTTCTGATGCTGGCACTGACAAGAGTTTGGAAGCTGTTAAAAAAAGAAAAGAAAACTATCATTGTTTTTGTGTTTCTCCTCTTTGCAGTGCTTCTGGCAATGGTAACTACAGTGATAAGTGCATGCCAGCCTGGGTTCCTGGGTAGGCAGCACAGTTCCAATAATATCAGCACCAGTGGAGGCTCAGTAGCTTCACAAGCACCAATACTCCTGGGCCCTGACTCCTGCCATGTCAGGAATGTGGGCTCTTGCATCCTGCACCATCAGGGAGAGTGTGAGTCCTTGGAATCCTGCAAAGTATTAAAAACTGTGCTAACTGCAGCGTGACTGTGGGAGAAACTGTGGCATCTTCAGCAACACAGCTATATGAACTTAAAGAGACGCACCATTCCCCTATTGTTTCTTTGGCGGAGGAAGTGGTGGGGGTGTTCTCCAGTTACTGAGAGCTGTACTTCAGCTAACCACCTATGGGGAATTCATGTCTTTCGGTTCCTTCTTTTCTCCTTTTGTATTAGGTTAGTAACCCATTGTCCAATCTAATTGGTTTGAAATGCTTAGAATGGCTTTTATTTTCTTAACTCAACATGGATAAACACAAGTAATGTGTGATATTCCTTGGTCATACTCCTTAAAAAACAGAGTTTTAAGTTATTTATCACATTTCTGCTATTTCTCTGAAAGTGACTATATCCAAAGCCTAATGTACATAGAGACTTGGTAATAGCCAATATTCTCATTGTGCTAATGCCCTTAGAATATATAAAGAGCAAATAAAAATACAGCATCAGTGTTAGGATTAAATTGTGCATTTTGCATCAGAGCTTACTATACTACTTTGTACTAGTGCTTTATGTGTAGAAGTTGTGTATACACATAAGGCAAGTGGCCATCTATGCAGTGCAATTTCTGCCCTAAAATAAAAATTAAATTTAATAAATACATATTTCCTAGTAAAAGATGTATAAACCATTATGATATAAATTATATTTCTTTATAAGAATTGTTTAAAAAATTATTGTGACATCATATAAACAACCAAGTAATGATATAACATTACAGAGTAACAAGTAATTGTTATCTTTAATAACTATTATAGAAATGAGAGAGGCAATAAGTTCTATTAGTGAATAAAAGGGCTCCAGAAAATTCCAGTGAAAGAACACTGTGGGCAAAGTTTCAGAGAGGAGAATGGTTAGACAAAGGTCAAGCAAGGCTAGAAACCTGACCTCACTGGGACAGAATGATGCAATTTGGAAGAACTAAAATCCCCATGATTGAAGACAGGCCTTTGTGTTTAATGTTATATATTTCAAGAAAGCACTTATTTAAAAGACAAAATATTATATGAAGGAATAACAAACTTTCTTCATTGACTTGTAAATAAGTAATTTTCAGATAAAGCAATGTTGGGAGATTGCAAGAAGGAACAGGAACCAGTGAGTCTTGAACAGCAAACTCAAAGAAAAGAGAACAAAAAAAGACAAAACGAAAAGAAAGAAAAGCACACACTGCTGGCTGGTTTTTCTTTGGTTTTCAGAAGAACAAAATAAAATAATGGTGTCAGTGTAATAAGGGAAAAGATGGTGGTGACTAGGTACTTGATATTTTTTTCTAGGATAAGATTAAAGACGAATCTTGCACCTTCCTGAACACAGGGAAATGAGGAAACTATACTCACAGATATTGGAAAGTTGAGAATTATTCTCAGAGTACCTAACAAAATAGTTTCTGAAGCCATCAAAACTTGAATAATGAAGTCACTGAACAGAGCAAAAGTCTCTACATAGGTTTCCAAGAACAAGCAAGAATCACTTTATTGACTTTGAGAGGTTCTGCTAGATTACTTAAACTTAGATTTGATTTATGAGAGTGTATGTGTCCATGTGTAATCAACACATGTAATCCTTATAATATGTGTGTATGTTTCTATTAATTAAAATTTTTCTTACAGTTTAAAATGAAATGTGCTTACAAGATGTGTGAGCATTTGCTATGCGTGGGGGAGGGTACCAAATAAAGAATAAAACCTATGTAGTACAGTGGCTCATTACCAGATGAGGCAGTAGCAATATACTGCATGAATGTGGTGATATTCCTAAAAGTTCTCCACTTGGTACACTGCAGTTGAACAAAGTTGCACATGTGTTAAGGTATATAAGGACACATAGATTGTTTGGCATTATCTATTGAAGCTTAGAGCAAGACACAGAGAGGGACAAAGTTGGTCAGAGACACCAAGAGAAGATAAATGGTAGCACAACATAGTGCTGAGGGAATTGGGAAGGATGTATAAAAGAAGACTTGCAAAAGGGACTCATGAAAAGAGGAAATGATAGTGATAGGAGCTCTGCTCAACTGATTTTTGAGATTCAACATAAAGTATGCACAAAAACATGATAAATTTAAACAGTTTTTTTAGTGCTGCTGATGATTTTGCATGAGAACATACCATGATTATGATTATCTGTTGAAAGATTATGTTGTGAAGAAAGAAAGAAAGAACTTATGTTTTTCATAAATTTGAGGTTAAGAAAACTTAGTATATGCTCCAGTTTACATTTTTGTTGATTGAACGATTGAAGAGCAATCAGCATAAAACCTCATTTTGAAGATGGTTAACTATAACAATATTTTAAGTCTCACATGAAGAAATTTTCATTCCAAATTGAAGTCATTTGATTCAGAGGAATGTATTAAATTAGTTTCAAAGATCAATGACAATAATGACATATTTGTTTTTTCTTTTTTTATCTTTATTTTTTGTTAGTACATCTTTGGGGTGCATAATGATTATATATCCTGCGGGAAGTTTGTACGTGTACATAGGATATGTTAACTTTTTATCCTCTCCCTTTCTGCTCCATTCTCTTTCCTTCATCTTTTTTAAGTTCCCTTCTCTTTTGAAAAAGATTTCTAGCTTCCTATTTCTATTATCTCTCTTATATTTTTGGTTTTTATTTATATATTGAAATCCTCCTATGAAATAAACCATATGGTATTTAACTTTGTGTGTCTGATTTATTTCACTTAACATTACAAATCAGATTAATTCATAATAGTTAAACCTTGGAAATAGCCTACATGTCCATCAATGGATGGATAAAGAAAATGTGGTATTTATATGCAATGGAGTGCTTCTATACCATAAAGAAGGATAAACGAGTCATTTGTAGGAAAATGGATACACCTTGAGACATAATATTAAGTGAAAGAGATAAGCCTTATAAGGTTAAATATCACATCGTTTCTCTTATATGAGAAACTCAAAATGTAAATAAAAAGCAAAATATAAGGTAGAAAAAAGGAAGGAAGATAGATCTTTGTCAAACAGAAGTTGACCAAGAGATTGAGGGAGGGGGGGAAAGAGGATGAAAAAAAATTAATATGTGTTACATACGTATACCATCTCCACATAAGAAATGTAATCTTTATGTACATGCAGTGATTAAAAAATAAAAATGTAAAAAATCAGCATGTAACTTTAATATATATGCTTTCTATTATTGTATATATTTAGTAGTCTAATTTCTGAAAGCATATTTAAAAGTCCTAGGTGGGAGTAAAACTGTAAGTTTATTTTTACATATGTAGTTGACCTGGAATGCCTCAGAGACAAAATGAAAGTAAATGGACAAAGTATGAGACGCGAAACAAGCAATTTAGTCTGTCCTTTAGTCTGGCTTTCTCCACCATATTCCTTCTCCCAGATCCAGAGCTCTAATTGTTTTGACCAGTCCATGTCATGATAATTAGGTTGCTTTGGACTTAATCTCCAAGGCTTAATTAATTATATAACCCCAGCCCAAAAGGATAAAACCAAAAAGCATGGAGGTGTCTTTCTTTCATCACTAGCATCCTAGTATATTCCCAGGAGATTTTGTCAGGGGGTGTTTTCTTACCATCAATATTTTATTCAAGCCCTGAGTAAAACTGAAAGAAAAATTTCAGGGGAAGAGTACAGAGCAAGTCTGGATTGGAGTGGAAAGCATGATGAACAGCTTTTTTGTTTTGTCTTGGTAGAGGTGAAAGATTCACTTTATTGGTCTTTTCAAGGATCTGGTGTAGAACTCAACTTTCTTTTCTCCACTGGCAATGATCTGAATCTTTCTCTATGCACCGTCTTCTTCAGAGTTTGTGCCCCTAAGAGTAATCACCACATTTTACTGACCTAAATAATATATCTGTCTATGCTGGTGGAGTGAGGTTAAAGGTAACATGAGACCCTTGTAACTCTTAAATCCAGGTGACTGTGTAATCCTCCCGGCTCTGGATGGACATTTTCATACCGTTTTCAACTTAACATTCTTTAGTTTCTTTATTTCACTCTTCTAATATATTTGTAAGAGCAATAAAAAGGTCTTGACAGCCTTGATGTTGTATAACATGAGATAAAAGGTGAAAGTTGTATGTATATATATTAATTTTTTTATGTATATACTTAATTTGTATATATTAATGTATAATTAACTTTACGTATTATGTTAATATACATTTCATGTATATATGAATTTGTTTTATGGATATATACATAACTTTTAAGCACACATCTAATATTTTCCTGTATCTGATTTCCAGGCCCCATCTCATTCTCAGAAGTAACAGCACAACACCTCAGAAAGATCTCGTCTTGTGTCTGCCTGCCAAGGTAACTTGCAGGATAGTCTTCCATTTGAAATTCGTACAGTCAGTTCTAGTTGCAATTGCCATTTACTGATTCCCATCTGTTAGAGGTTTTTCTTGTAGCTTATGGCAGTAGAAGCAGATTGTGAATGTAACAGAAAATGTTTTCCTGGCATTGAAAAGGAGTATTAGTTTTAATTGACAAGATGTAACATTTATGAAACAAAAATGAATTTTAGCCATCTCATTTATTTTACTTCTGCCTATTCAAGATGACTATTGGTGCATATATATATATATATATATATATATATATATGGCAACCTCAGGAAATTATGGGAAACACAGAAACAACATTCAGGAAAATCAATTCAAGTATTCTGACTTTAAAATTTTCAGGACAATAGCAGATTTGAAGGATGGAAAGTGGTTACTAGGAAGCAGTGGAAACTCTTAGTATCTTATGTGCTACCATAATTAATTATTTGTAGAAAATGAAGGAGTGCTATTATTTTTTAAAAAGCAATTTCCCCTGCTTGGCAATGATAAATAAATCATTTTATTATAAATGAATCTAAAGTCAACGCTTTCAAATGAGAAAAAAAATCAATCCACTATTTCTCCTTAAGAAAGATTACATATTTGATGAATATCTTTCATCTGATAATGATTTTTAAAACCTTATTTCTTGGTAACTTCATAAGTGGCAGAATATATTGAACATGAAAATGCTGAACAAATTTTGAGATTAAGGCAGTGTTAATTAAACTTACCACAATTAATGAATGAACTGAAGATGTCAAATAAATACTGGATTAGAGTAGTTTAAAGAGATGTTAGAAAGGTGCTCAAGAAAGTGAAGTTGAAATTATCTATTCTAATTAGTGGAAAGATATCATATTTCCACAAAGAAAACAAAAGTGTTAGCAACAGTCTTAAGAGTTTATTTTATCAGAGGAAAAAAAGAAGTAAGAGGAAAATATTCTATCCCATTTGTAACCCTGTATTATTCAATCATTATACCATGCTACAAAAAACAAAACCTATCTATAGACTGAATTTCATTTTCATTTGGGAAAATTTCAGGTGCAATTTGAAATGTCCAAAGAGTAAAAGTACAGTGAAATAGGAAGGATATTTTAATCGATACTAAGTAGTTTTAACTCCAAGGTATACATTAAGTCTCCCTTGAGAATCACGTTTGAAAAAAAAAAGGAAGAAAGAAAAAAGAGAGAAAGAAAAAAACCTGCAATATAGTCCATCTTCGTGGATCAATATTATCTATTTGAGAAATAATTTGCCCAGAGCCCTTTCCGCATCTTTCTAACTGGTATAGCAGTGAGGGTGAGAAGAGCAGTCACAGGAAGTGGGGCCCCTAGGAAGCGTCCCAACGTGTCCCTCAGTTAAGAGTGTACACCCTGACTAAGCAAGTAGAGACATTACCTGTGCTCTCACCCTTCCTAATCGTTGAAAGCAAAACCTCTTATACTAAAATAAATTTTTATGATAAAAGATATATACAAATGCAGGGTTTTTTCCCCATCTGTTTAACTGACATTGTGTGGACTCTTGTAAATTCCCCAATAATAGACTTAGGTCACAATGTCTACAGGGATGACCCTGCCTGTTCCCAAGCTGACTTCGTGGGGTGCTAGTATTTAGAAAATGCTCTTTAAGATCTATTTTCCGGTTGACCTTTCCAATCCTGTTAATTGCTTGCACAGTAAGCATTAAAAGTCAAGCCTGACAAAGTCAAGGAAATTGAAGGGAACAGATGAAATTTTCATTCCAAGGAGCGCAATTAGCAAGAAACTAGGAGTGGAAACCATGTCAAATGTGGGCCAGGTGGAGAACTGGGTAAGTTTGTAGTGAGACAGCTCAGTAGCAAGGAAGTAGATTTGTTCAGCTTGACCCCAAGAGTAACTGAAGAGATAGCAATCAAATCTAGGAATCTTTTCCTGAAATTACCTGGACTCCTGACCCTCGAAATATTTAAACAATGAATAAACTATGAGGTGGTTGCAATACTTCTGAGAAGATTCAATTATCAGATGGACTTATGAAAAATTATTTCTCATATCAAGTTTTTATGTTCCCATCTGAAATTTCTATTAACAAGAAAATTTATAATCTTTAAAATTGTATTTTTAAAAATCTGTGATGAGGTTGAATTTTGATTTATAAGGACAAATGAGGCATGTGTGAATTTCGTTGAAAAATCACACAGGTCATTTATTGCTGATTTTTCACATGACATTTATAATGTTCCTTTCTATGAGGTATTCTTCAATATCCTCTGCCATTAAAGGGAAAATTAGTGAATTTCCTACTAAGTTATTTTTCTCTTAAAGTGTGTTCTGCCAAATTGAGAAACTGAAGACAAAATTAACTTTGGCCATACAGGGTAGGCTATTAGCTACTGATGGTAAGGTATTGAGAAGAAAGGAAAATTTACTGAGAAGGAAAAAATTATTCTTTTTCTTAATAGCTATACTATGAGCCTAAGGGAAACTATGACTATGAGGGAGATTATCTCCTCTCTAGGGCAGGAACTATATTTTTTTTCTGTACAGGATCTTTAAATTAGCAAATAATCAGCAATGTATAGACTCCTAAAATTTAGTAGGGATTTTCAATCTGTCTGAATGAATGGATTAAATAAACCAGCTAAAAGGGGATGGATCATAAAAAGGGAAAAATTGGAGAAAATGTAATTTGTATTTAGTTCTATTAAGAGCTAATCATATTATGCATGTGGGCTTGGCACACATTTTCAGAGTCTAGTATGGCGATCAAGTGAAAATATGCTAGTCTGATACATATAAGGACACAAATAACTGTTAGGTATGGTAGAGTAACTAAGCTTGATAGGTACTGCGGTTTCCATAGACAATAGCAGTGTTGTTTTGCTCTTCAACATCCAAACCACAATTTTCAGTTTCATCCCTTTGCCTTGCTATAGTAATTGAACTTTGAAAATGCAAATCTTCTCTTCCTATTCACCTAAGCACATCGTCATCTCCTTGAGGGCACAGACCAAATCCATTCTAGTACAGCTTCCCTATTCTTGTCCTACCCATTGTGTTAGTTCTGTCACTATTTTCTTTTTCCACCCCTGCCATAATGGATTCTATTGGTTGCTCAAACTCTCTCTTGCTGTAGAGATTTTCCATACACAGATGTCTCTCCTCTCTTTCATGGATCTAACAGCTACTTTTTCTTCAAGCTTCATATTACACAATACCTTGTTTGCAGAGACATCCCCTCCCAGAGCATATTCAGGGCAGATATTTAGTAAATGTACATTGGCTAAATAGATGCTTGCTAAATTTATGTCACTTATAACCAGTAATCTCATCACACTATCAAAACCAGTTGCAGATACTAGGACAATTATATTTCCTTCTCTATTTTGCTTTTATTTCAAATACATACACACCCCCATTACACACACACACACACACTCACATCTTTCTTGAAATTTTATAGAAATAAAATTTCAGAGCTTCATGTCTCTCATTTTCAACTCATTACATGTTCTCCTTTGTGTCTCTCATCTCATATATCACTGTTTTGTAATACCTGGGGGTTGTGAAGCAGCTCATTCAGATTCCCTGCTCCTTTCCTAATGCTAAGGGACTGGGAGCCACTGTGTCATGAAGTGGATTGCTTTCTTCCTGCCAGAGGGAGAGCAGACAATATGTTCATCAAGATTCAGGCTGGAGAATTTGGACACCAGACAAAGGAGTGCTATTTAAGCGGAGATCTGAAAAATTACACCTATCCAGGTGCCACACCCTGAAGATTCTGCTGTGCCTCTCCAATTATTAATTAGTTGGTAAAACAAAGAAACCATTTGAGCACAAAGACTTGTAGTTGTTGTGTCAAGGCAAACTGTGACATCGGGTGCTGAACTTACTGCTTAAGAAAGTTGCTTTTCTCCCAGCCCACATAGGTAAAAGTGGATACAAAATAAGATGGAATAATAAAAATAAAGTCATATGACTTTCTGTAACTGACTCTGTTTGATTAAATACTTGAAATCAGAATGAAGACTGATGGAAAAGGTGTTAAGGACTTCACATCTTCAGCAGATCCTGACTGCACCAGCCCTGAGCTAGGCCCACTGGGACAATGCTGATCCCACTCTAATGACGCAGAAGGCACCATGATAGTCATTTAAGCTAATAAAGAGGAAGATGGACACAAAAATGTCTCTATTTGGAATGAGCTTCCAGTTACATGGAGAGGAGTGGAATATAAGGCAGTAAGTGTAAGTAAAAGAGGTTAAAACGCATGCCATGATGCAGGCAGAGCAATATACTGTGGGAAACAAAAGGAGGGAGGTGAATTCTCACTAGAAGGAATGGAAGATACTTCAGTGAGAATTTGGCATCAGAGGTCATTTTTGCAAGATGATATGAAAGAAAAGAGGTAAAATAGAGTAAGGGAGGGCATGAGCAAAGAGTTAGATGTGAAATTGTTTAATGGTTAATAAAAATAAGTTTAGGAAATAAAATTATTCTCTTGTTGCTGAAGCACAGAATGTCTAGACAGAAGAATTTGGAAAGAAACTTACAGAGGTAGCTTTGGTACCAATCACACAAGACCTCAAGATCTTGCAAATAAGGCTAGAACCTAATGTTATACTACAAGTAATACAGAGCATATTTTCTTGTTGAAAGACATATTTCTTGTTGGAAGCATATTTTGATCAGATTATGTAATTCATCCACTGGCTTTATTTTGAGTATTGTCTTGGTTCTTTTTTCATTGCTAAGACAAAATATCCAACATCCAAAGTTGGAGGAAAGGTTTATTTAGCTCACAGTTTGTAGAGGTTTCAGTTCATAGTGGGCTGTCTCCAGAGCAGGGAGACATGACAGTGGGTCATCACAGAGCAGGCAGGAGGCCATAGCAGATAAGCAGCAGCAGCAAGCAGCAAGTGCTTTCTCTCTCTCCCCTTATATTCTATCCGGGCTGTAAGCCTATTGATAGTTGCCACCGATGCCAGATGCCACTGGATGGAGCTTTCATCACCTACTTTCTTAATCCCAGTATCACACCCTTAATCCACATTCAGACAATCTAATCCAACCACTCTTGAAAGTTGCCACCCACAAGTACATGAGCCTATGGGAGGAACTTCTAGGACCAAGTCATACCAAGTATTATGGGTCAGAAGCTTTCCTAAGAAAATGGGTATGGTTTCTTCTCTCATAGATGTTATATTCTGTGGCAGATGATGAGGAATAAATACATGAAAGCAGCACACCAATTGTACTTTTAGAGATGGGGACAATTAGACAATTAAAAAGGTCTTTAAGAAAAGTTGATAGAAATGGGACCTTACATTCCAGACTTCATAAATCCAGAAGTTATCCACTAAAGTACTTCTTCCACCTATTTTTATCTTCTTTCATATTTACCCTGTCTCATGGAGTAAGAATTACTTATTGATAAGTTAGGAGAGGTAATATCTTATTTTAATATTTTTCTGTTTTCTTCTTTGGCTCAGGCTAATATCCATTGTAGTCTTTTGTCCTGCTTCCTACATGCAATAAACTCCACAGGCATCCTTTGCACTTGAGAGTTTGTATTTGAAAATCAGGTAAAGTCTTAAATTTGGGGTGAGCATAATTCAAGCTGGAAAAGTGCAATATGCCTGATTCTAGTCTTAAGACAAGCCAAGCTTTTCTTGATTTTATTTTGTCTTAAATAAAGAAGCAACTTGTATCATTTTCTCTATGACATACACTTAAAGGGGCCTTCTACTCTCACTGGCCAAGTCTTCTATACTTTTACAAAGTAAAAACATATAACTTCATTCAAGAATTTTGACTTTCGATTTTCATCTGTTGGTAATTGATTTTGAATGTAAATGTACCAAGATTTCCGAAAGAGCAACAATACAAACAAATGTGCGTCAAGAAGAAATTACATTAAGGAGGAAGAATCGATTAGAAGCATAATCTTAAGAAATTAAATCTGTTAATTGGTTACTGCAATAGGCTGAGCAGGGGTGTTGAGGAAAATGACAATGGGGAAAGCAAGGAGGAAGTCCATTTTAGACAAGTTAGAATTAATGACATATAGGTCAAGAAGGAAGAGGTGATGTTGAGGCCAGATTTGATGATTGGGAGAAAGGCAGCATTGTTAATTGCACTGGTGAACTCACAGAGAGAAAGAGCAGGATCAAAGAGGAGGATGATCTTAAGTCCATTTTCCTCAGACCCTGTTCACCTTCATGATTTGGAATTGACTGGTACTTCTGCTACTTGTACACTAGTGCCCTCTGTTGGTACGAAGCACGGGGAGTGGAACCTGAATGTGCTGATGAATTGATATAAATCTCAAAAAGCTGTAGAGAAAATACTATTAAATAATAGGAATGAAAAATGTTACTCTGATAAGAAAAGTACCCAACTGAACTTACAGAGATTTTACTCAGGTTATAGAGATTGCAAATGTTTTGCGACTGAAAAGCATTTTAAATTAGAATATATTAAAATGATGGGTACATCTTCCCAAAGCAAAAGAATAAAACCACTAATCTTCCTTCAAATTAAATGATTATATGCTCTTATGAGAAAAGATTAAATTCTACTTAAATAAAAATTCTGGGTAAGATAAATGTGAATTAAAAGTAAAGGTTTTAAAAATAAAAAGGATCATTTTTGATTCCATAAAATTTTGTGCCAAATAATAATGGATAATAAAAGTGCTTCTGTATCTTTAAAAATATGATATTAATAGGCATAAAAACTATAATCAAGTTAGTCCAATTTTCACTTAGTTTCCAAATTTCAGTTCTCTCTAGAAAGTACAATTATTCTCAGCAATAAGGAATATAAATTCTCACAGGATATTCCCTATCTTCACTTTGATTTACAAGCGTCAATGTTAATTATAGTAATGCCAAGTGTGCTAATGGTCTGGAAATTCTTTGACAAATACCACCATAAATGACAAGTCTGACAATACACATACAGATGGAGACTTCCCTGACTGATTTTCAAAAGATATTTTATAAATATGTCCATATAATACTTAATCTAAAACCACTCCTTTTATCCTGGAAATTGTCATCAATAAAATATGAGAGAAGTTTCCCTGCAGAACAAAATGGCCTTACATTGGAATAAGTTGCTGCTGAAAAAAATGAAGGATAGAAGGCAGAGTCTTGTGTTAATTGTCTTTTATTCCACTTTTCTCCTAAAAGTAACCATATTTACTTAGTCTTATTTTTGGTTTTTATACAGCCTAATGCCTTACCATGACAATAATTATTTTAAAATGATATTAAAAGCATCATTTTTATGTATCATTTTAGTGATAATATATCAATTTAATGATAATGTATCATTTTAAAGTATTTTAATGATATGAAAATTATCTGTTTTAGGAAACTGTACATACTACAAATTGTATAAAGACACAATATATTTAAGTCAAGAACATTTGTATGTTTTCACTGTATCATTAACTAGATGGATGAATAGTTTTGTTGTATTCTATTTATGCATCTTTTAATTATAGTATAGTGATGCTTTTTCAAACTCATAGGTTTTGCAAAGTTTATGTACTTAGATGAAGTTTTGAAACATTTGATTTTTCATGGTAAGCAAAATTGACAAATTTTGCTAGATTAAGTAAAAGACAACTAAAATGATAAATAAAAGTAATATTACCAATTTTACAAAAACAAAAATTATTATGACAGTACTATGAACAATTATATGCCAACCAACTAAAAAAATGTAGTTGAGATAGACAAATCTTTATAAACATACAACTAGCAAAGAGCAAACCATGAATAATTTAAAAATCTAAACAAACTTTTAACTAGTAAGAATACTGAATATTGAATCTATAATTACCTCCTGAGAAGCCCTACCCCCAAAGTACCAGAGAGCTTTATTGGAAACTTCTATGAGATAAAGAATTAAAACAAATCTCCCTCAAATTCTTTTAAACAGTCAAAGAAGAGGGGACACTTTCAGAATCATTCTATGACCAGTATTATTCTGATACACAAGGCAGAAGAAAAATACCATAAAGAAAAGAAACTATAGAACAATATCCCTGATAAATATGAATGCAAGTATCTTCAACAAGATGCTATCTAAAACTAACCCAGATATTTGAGTTCAATCACGCAATCACAGAATTATATAGCATGACTGAATGGGATTTATTTTTGGAATGTAAGCATGGTTCGATACATATAATCAATCAGTATAATTAATACCATTATATTAAGAAAATGAAATTTCAAAAACCACATGATTATCTCACCTGATACAGGATAAAAGCATTTGATCAGACCCAATATGGTTTCTTTTTTTTTAATATATGCACATACATGCACATACATACACACATGTATAAAATGTGCTGTCATATATTATGCATCATACATATATTTTCTCCATCAATTAAAAATTAAATAAAAAATTAAAAAGATATTTTGTAACTTGTACTCTTTTCCTTGATCAATTATGTTAGGGATTTTTCAATTTTATTAGTATTTTCAAAGAGACATCTTTAGGTTTTATTATTTGCTTGTTTTGTATTTCACTGATGTTGGCTGTTTATTATTTCTTTCCTTCTTCCTATTGTGGGTTTGATATAGCCTTCCTTTTTAGATTGCTAATGTATAAATTCAAATTATTAATTTTTTTGGTGCTGGGGATTAAACCCAGAGCTTTGTGCGTGCTAGGCAAGTGCTCTACCACTGAGCTACACCTCTAGTTCTCAAAGTGTTGATTTTTAGTCTTTGCTTTTTTTTCCTCTTATGGAAATTTACAGTGATAAATTTCTTTCCAGGAAATGCTGAATGAAGTCTATAAAATATGATGTTTTCATTATCATTATAAATTTGAAAATATAAATATATATTACTATTCACACTCCATAATATATAAAATACATAAAAATCACCAATGTATTATAATATTTTTTCTCTTTCTGTTTTGTGCACTTCAAAATAATCTGTATTTTGAAGTTGTACAGTAAGGTGTTAAAAAATGTTAATTGCCTGCCTCAATGGTGCATGGTCCTGAGTTCAATCCCCAGTACGAAAAAAACCTAAACAAACAAACAAAAATGTTAATTAGATCAAAGTTGTTGATAGTCTTGTTAAAATCTTTAATATCCTTATTTATAGTTTGTCTTTTTGTTCTATAAATTCTGAGTTGTTAGAGGTGTTAACATTGATGATTGGGGAATTATCTGTTTCTCCGTTTCTTTTAGTCAGTTTTGGCTTTTTTTTAATTATAATTTTTATTTTTTATTAAATTCTTTATTGGTACATTGTAGGTATACAACACAATTACATTTCTCATTGGGAAT
>NW_004624769.1:19510822-19529404 GCF_000247695.1 Heterocephalus glaber
GTCCCATTTGACCCAGCTATTCCCCTGCTGGGTATCTTCCCCAAAGAATTAAAAGAATCATACCACAGTAATATATTTGTACCCATGTTTATAGCAGCGCAATTTGTAATAGCTAAAACTTGGAAGCAGCCCAAATTCCAATCAACTGGAGACTGGATAAAGAAAATGTGGTTTTTTAATAAAATGGAGTACTATGCAGAATAAGAAATGAGAAATTAGAGACATTTATAGCTAAATGGATGCACATTGAGGCGATACTCTTATGTCAAATAAATAGGACACACCTGTGTAAATACTGAATAGTTTCTGTGGTGTGAGAAATTGAAAGTGTAAATAAGGACTAAAATATATAATAGGTAATTGAAATAGGAAGAAAAGGGGCAAAGGGGAAGGGGAAGTGGGAGGGGTAGGGGAAAGAAGGGCATTGAATTAATATGAGAAAATGGAAACAATGTCTTTGTAAATAAGGAGGGATGGAGGTGTTGGAAGGAGGGTAGGGCAAAGGGGAAATATAAGAACCAAGAGAGATTATGTAAAGTTGCAAATTTCCAATGATGAATGTCATTATATTGTATACCTAAGATGTACCATTGATTGAAGTGAATAATTGATAATGTGAAATAGAAACGAAAGGTCCAAAGGGGTAGGGGTAGTGGGAGGAGTTGGGGAAAGGAAAGAAGGAAAAGGAAAAATTACAAGAAATGGAAAAAATGGAACCAAAGTCTTTGTAAATAGAGTTTGGAGGGGGTGAAGGGAGTGCACAGAATGGGGGAAAAAAGAGAACCAATATATATCATGTAAAGGTACAAGTTCCCGATAAGAAATGTAAATGTATTGTATTCCTAAAATGTACCAATAAAATAATTTAAAAAAAAGAAAAATGAAAATGGATAAAGTAGTCATTCATCCAAGTTTCCCTATTATATATTGGCACAATTTAGCCCTTGTTTGTACTAAGATTCTAAGCAAAATGACTTTTGTGTTTACAGGACTATTGTACTAATTCTCATAAATTCATTAATAATATTTTTTCTTACCTTTCTTAATAATATGAGAAAAACAATATTTTGTGATTTTCAATTCCCATTTTAAATATATAACTCATCAGATAAGTTAAAAACATTTTTTGATAAAGTGAAGCTTACTGGTTGAAATGCTTTACAGTACAGTGAACTATGTGAAATACTATCAGGAAAATATTTTAACATGTAGACACCGCTGAATTAGGAGCAGAAGCTTATGCTGATCATAACCTCTGGTGAGTGTTTACACACTAGCAATGGAAAATATCCTCTTGGGATTTCATACTTGTTACCATGATGTTGTTTGCTAGCACTGACTGTTTTGCTACTGTCACCCATACGTTCTCTCATTAAGTAATTTTGGGCCAGCAACTCTACATTTCTACCATTTCAGATATCTTATTGCATATGAATGTACCCTGTATTTGAGGAATGATGTATATAGTTTCAATCCAGGTAGGAATACACAGCTTCAACTTTTCTCCTCTTGATAACAATATAAAGACAGAGTATCTGCATTATTTTGTCCATTTCAACTGTTCCACAATGTATACATGTTCTAAGATATAATCTTATATGTAAGAAATGTACGCATTTTTGTCAATTAAAAATCAACAAATAAATCAGTAAAATAATGTCACAGAACCTGATTTCTCACATTTTTTTTGTAACACTCGTCAAACCAAAATTTCTTATTTTAAAAAGTTATGCCTCATTATTAATTCCTCATTAATTTTGTGGATGAATTTGTAATTGTGATATCCAAATAGCATACTGTCTAGTTCACGTTTGATGTTCCAGTGAATGCTACTTGAATGAATAAATGAGTCGATATTCTAATAATATACCTTTCACATTGTCATTTATTTTAGGTTTAAAACACATAAGATATTTGTTCTCTTACAGCATATTACAGAAGAGTAAACATTGTCCTTTAAGACCTTGTCATTCTTCCATGCACTGATGACAAATTGCTCCTCTGACCTGAGATGGGTCAATCCCAACTCCTATTCTCTAGAAAGCTCCTCTTGCCTCCCTGGAAAATTTGCCTCATTCATTACATTCTTTTTTCCAAGTTTTCAGCCTGGCTTTGCAGCAAGAGTATGCTACTCAATATAGAAACAAGATCATTATTTTAAATTACAAAAAATTTTCTCCTTCAATCTTCTTACCTTACTAATGCAAGCAATATAACTCTAAAGAATAGCCTGTAATGTCTTTCTCTGTCATTTCCCACTAAATCTAGCTTCCATTCCAAATACTTTTAAAGAAAATCCCCTCTTCAAGACCAACAAGATAGTTTCCTAGTGGGCTATTCCAAAGGACACGTGGCATTCTGCATTTGCTACCTTTTATCACTCTTTCCTTTTCAATATTCTCCTCTCACTTGGTTTTCGTAGTATCCATTTCTCTTATTCTCCTGAGTTTCGGACCATTCCTTCTCAGATTCTTTTTAAACACTCATTCCATACTTGGAAGCTTTCTGTGTGTGTTTGTGTGTGTGTGTGTGTGTTTCTTTTCATATTTTGTACAGTTTACCTAACTGGTTTCCTCCACAGCTATGGTTTCAACTACTGCTAACATGTTTATTAATCTTACCTCTCTTTTTGTAGGTTCAGATATCTAGCTGTCTTGGGGGAAATTGCCAAAAGGCACTTCAATTTTAATATACAAAATTGAATTTACAAAACTTAACCCATGAAGGGCTGGGGATTTAGCTCAGTGGTTCCAGTGCCTGCCTTACAAACACAAGATCCCGAGTTCAATCACCAGTACCAAAAACAAACAAACAAAACCTAGTTTAAAACTTAACCCATGAAGCCTATTATATATTTTTAAAATCAGCAAATGATACCATTACCTATCCTGTTGTTCTAGACAGAACTGTAAGTGATGACTCCTTTCTTACCTCTCCCATTAAGAATTGTCTTCTCTCCTTCGCCATCTCACTGCATCTAAATCATTAATATCATTTTAGTAGTACAAATTTATGATGCATATTAATACATTATATATACTTTTTACTTCTTTCCCTCTCTCTTGTCTCCCCCATAAATCATCAACATCTTTTAAAATGAACAATTTTCTCCCATTCTATTTTGTTTTCCACATATCATTACACATATGGTCTGCTTCCTGATGTAGAATATGGTGTAAGAAAGAATTCCCAAACAAGCACATAAATCTACAAAGCATTCAAATGATAATGTCTATGGGCCAAAGCCAATGTAGAGATCCAGGAGCAGCCAAGTACCATTTCAAAGGTCTGAGCAGAGATGCAGAAATGACATATAATGGAAAAACAGAGACATATCAAGATGAGCTCTAAATATCAGACAAAAGACCACTTGCCATAGCTCCGGAGAACCTGCCTGAGCTGCTGTGAGGATGACTGCAGCCTGTGTGCAGACAGTCTAGATGTCCACAACCTCTCTCTGTTCCTGGATACCTGGCAATGCTTTAACTTTCCTTCTTAATTGATCTTAGTCTTTTGATATATACAGTCAGACTAATGTTTTGTGTAAAATTTCCTAATGCTATTCATACTGATAGATTTTTTAAAACCTTTAATGACTCACTAAAAAACAGAGCTTAAAGCCTCTATTCTTTGCATGTATGGCAAGTCTATGATTTGGCTTTTCCTTTATTTCCAGTGTGATTGGCTCTTCTTAAATCATTTACAGAACTTGCTCCACCAAAAACAAATACTTTTCAGTCTCCCAAGTGTACTGTATTTTTCATTTTTGCCATTTCTGTGGCTTCTCTCTTCACTGCTGTTATCACCCTACTGACCTTGCCAGAATCAATTCAGAAAAGTCCTTGAAAAAGCCATTGCTATATCACCAGCCCACTCTGTTTGTTCCCATGAGTTCTCATGACATCTGATGTATTCTCCAAGCACACTGCATATTGAGTATGTCAATTATATTTTATGATGAATGAGTCTTTCTCTCTCTGTCTGTCTCTGTCTCTCTATCCATCCACCCATCTATCTAGTATTTCTACTCTCATGCATAGTGCCTGTTATACAAAAGGCATTCAATAAATTCTTTTAAAATAATAATTAAACAAAACTTTTTAAAGATTCAGTCTGCAGGACCATGGCAAATTGAGTCCTTAGTAGGAGGGATGAGTTTTAATGACTTTTTTCTCATAGAGCTTTATAGCTTGCCATTGATAGAAATTACCATACGAATAAATATACAAACAAATATAAAGCTAAAATAGCACAGCTACTAAAACCATAGGCTATTGTGAAAGAATCAAACCCTCATTCTAGTCCTTGGGAAATGAACTAGAATCATAAATATTCCATATAGTTCTCTCCATCTACCTTCCACATGAACTTCATCTTTCTTCTTCAATTCTATTGTTTGATTGGTGTTTCTGTTTTATTATTAATTTGTTTTCATCATTTTCTTGACCATCTTCTTCTATGAGTATGTGTGAATATTCATGAATGTGTCTTGCATGGGTGGGAGTTTATAAGTCAAACAATTTGCCAACCTCAAGACTCCTTGAATATAATTGAGAAAACCAAGAAATCCTATTTAAGGAAGTGAATTCAAATGCAACCCAGCAATGCAAAGACCAAAAAAATAATGTTAAACTAGAACACAATCTCATCGGGCCAGAGATTTAACTCAGTGGTTCTGCCTCCTGCCTTGCAAGTGCAAGGACCCGAGTTCGATCCCCAGTACCAATAAATAAATAAATAAATAAATACAGTCTCATAAAAATTGCTATAATTTGACCTTATCTTCTTTAAATTTTTCAAGATTCTTCTTTATATTTTATCCTTCCTCAATTTACCTTCTTTTTTTCCTTTTGTTCTCTTTCACAAGTTGTAATTTCAGTGGCATTTTAACCTGCTTTTTAAAGCTAAATTTATTTTAGCTTGTGAAGATGAAAGAAATAGAGATGATCTTTCAAGGGGGCATAGAACAGGTACAAGCAGATCACAAAAACCATGCCTCTGCCCAATGAGCTGCCCTTCATCTCCATGGAAGCTACAGTAGTAGGAAGATAATTGGTTTTGTTCTCTTTGTAGACATGGGGAATAGAAAGGAATATTTTGGAGAAATGAGTTTTCTTCACTGTATCTAGAATCTTTTATTATGTCATTATCCTTATATTTTCTTATTTCTATTAATAGCTCTTAAAGGCACAGCAATCTAATTGTACATTTACTCTCCATTTTCACTTGCTGCCTTGTTCATATTGGAAGAAAAAAAAGAAAATTGTTGCTTATTTCTTCCACACATTAAATAAATCAATTAAGCATTTCTTAATATATTTAGGTATTCACTAGCAACTTAGTTTTCCATGTAATAAATGACTGGGTATTTCAACCCACAAGATTATAAAGAAGATTGTTTTAGCAGAAACAAACCTACTCATTCTGTACAGTTTTCATGTAAGCACACACCTTGTGCAGTGAAATGCTCAATATAGGGAACTTCACTGAAAATCAAATATCTTCTCCTGCTTTTTCTGAGACAATTTCAGTTATTTCATAATAAATGATATCATTTAATATTGCCTTTAATTTAACTAATAGGATAGGAGTAGCGACTTACATGGTTACGTTTGTCTGTTAAAAGCCAGTATAATGTGTATCCTTTACTAAAAGGCACTTTGCTTCTTCATAATAATTTAAATACTTTTTTACTTCTTAGACACGTAATTTTCAGATACAAATAATTTAGACCACTAAATGTGTAGAACTCACAATATCTGTGCAAAGATCTTGTTTGGAAGCACCTGAGCAGTGTTGATCTGAAACCACTCTTTACAATGAAAATCAAACCAATTTCATTAAAAGTAAAACATATGAAAAGTGAAATTGTCTTCTAAAAAAGAAAACTTTTAGGCCTATTGATTAATGACATTCAATTCTGTCAATTTTTCCAAGTATGATGAAAAAAAGAAGAATAAAACTACTTCCAGAGTGCAGTGATCCTGAATGCCTATTTCCTCTACTCCATGAGAATGAAGAAAATAATTGGTCCTATGAACTATTTGTAAATATATTAATTCAGATAACCTTTCTGAACTCTTTCAAGAAAATACCTTGTGAAAAACAGAAAGTTCTTGTATGTCGTCTTCTCTCCCAAAGAATATTTCCACTATCTTTCTTCCTAGTAATGAGAAGAAAAATAGACTTTCAAATGGTTTAAAATCTGTTTTAATTTCAAGTACAGAAGTAGGTTCTGTGGTTATATGAGATTAGGTTTACATTTTTTTCAATTGTAATTTTATTTTATTTTTAAGCTCTATTGGGGTATAATTTGTTTACAAGTTTTGTACATATTTCAGTATGTATTGTCATGAATTTAAACAAACACGTACAGTCAAATTTATATTTATATATACACAGGTTTTACATATTTAGTTTAAAGGACATTTTATTTATGTATGTCAACTAAAAACAGAAATAAAAATTACTATTTTCTTAAGGCTATTGTAGTATTTCACCATAAAAAAAAATTACATTCAAAATTGTCTCTCTTTATCCCTGTGGTGTAGTTTTTCTTTATGTAACATTTAAAAGACTTTCAGAGTTTCTCATTCAAGTCATCAATTTATTGGGCCATAGGTTTAAACTAGATAAATTGACACTAGGTAATTTAATATATTACGAATAGTATTTCAGTTATTAATAGCAAAACCTTTCAAGGGCACATAGATATTTGAGGTATCTTTGTTTTGGGTTATGTATATTTTTGCTGCTCTAGAATAGTGTTTTTAATAGAGGTCATAATTTTTCAACTTCATTTATAACAGAAATAGAAATTAAAGATATGTGCAAAGTTTATATAAATTGACAGCTAATATTGACTTCAAGTACCTCCATGTAATAATGAGAGGAAAAATTTAAAAATAAAAATTCTATCACAAAGCCCAAATTTAAAGACATAAATATGTTTCTATCATGATTTTAACTTTTAAACATTTTTGGAATTGCCATCTAATAGTAAAAACAAAAATATTTAAAATAAAAAATATTTGTTCAAGATACAAATATTGGAAAAGAAGGCATACATTTATGGTGATATGTAAATATTTTACGTATATACTTAGACAAGTTAAGGGGAACAGCTTTTAAAATATTTTGAATATAAGCATTTGGTCAAATTTGCAGTGGCAGATAGCATTGTTAAAATCAATACCTTGTGTGAGTGCAGGTAAACTAATTGCTAAATATTTGCCGAAGTCCTGTGATACTCACATATGCTAGGTAAAACAATCAGTTCTGGCCTAAATTAACTTGCATTGTGAGAGAAGAAAGACAATATAGAGGTAAGTTTATAATTACAAATTCTGAAAAATTACTGTGAAAAAATAGACATTGACCTATAATAAAAAATATCGAAAAAATTTAATGCAAGCAGGGTTTGGAAAGACTCTGGCGATGACTTACTTGTAAGTTGAGATATAGTGTGACACATAAGGACCGGAGACAACAGGCCAGAGTCCCTGAGGCAGAATAGAGTTCAAGGTGACCTCAGAACTGTTGGAGGGTCACTGTGTTTGGAGGGAGTGAAAATGGGCAGGCATAAGGAGAACAAAGAGGTAGCCAGGGACATTCTTTCTGAATTATTTGGATTGCTTTTTAATTTCAGTGGAAAACCATAATGAGGTGGTAAGCACATGATTTGAGCAAAATTTCAGAAAATATAAAGTGAATTAATATGGTTTTTAATCTGTAGATAGGATAATTAACTTTATAAAATCATAAATAAATGAATCTGAAAGTTAAAAGGGGGGAGAAGAAAGGAACCGAAATGCATTATGTACATGGACCAATTTTCTACAGTAAATGTGATCATTATGTACTGCAATCATATACCAATAAAATTTAAAAAATGAACAATACAATAAACTATTTCCATAATAGTAACAAAATTTATAAAATATTGCTAACTCATTGTAAAACATATATAAAGAAATTTTTAAACTTTTAATAATGTACATGAAAACAAAAGTTGAACAAGAGACATGCCAGAGAATGGAATGAAATGGTAATATTTTAAAGAATCCAATCATTCCCCAATTAGTTAATAACTTTTATCCAATCTAATCAATATCTACACTGGATATATAAATTGACAAAAATTCAGATAACTGTAGTGAAAAAATAAATAGGAAAGGGTGATTGAGAAAAACTGTGGAAAAGACAAATAATAAAACACAGATTGTACAGCCAGACAATGAAACATGCAATAAAATCCACAATATAAAAATGTGACCTTAGTAGCAGATTAGAGATCAACACAAGACACATTATAAGAAAAAGATTAATATATGTGTACTGTATGTATAGTATACATTAGAGATTTTACTAGCATTGGCATTTTATATTGATGAAAAACTTATGACATTGAATAAACTGTAAGAGAATTGAATACATATTTGAAAGAGAGGAGAGAAATCAGATTCCTTCCATTATATCACACACAAAACTGAAATAAACGTCTCAGTGGCTAACAGAATTAAATATTATTTAAATGAACTAAAATGCCACTTAATACTCAACTTATATTGACATTTTTAAAACAGAAAAGCAAAAAGATTTGACTCAAAATTACCACAAATTTAAGAAAATAATAACTAATGAAAGACTGGTGTTGATTCAGAGTGACACCGTTATTCTGCCTTTCCTTGCAGAATTAAGTCTTAAGAATCATCCTCTAACTGAAGCAAGTGATCTACAGGGAGAAAATTCCTAGTGTAAATACTGGACTTTGAGTTAAAGCTGGAGCAAGGATTTCAGTAATGTGGACTTCTTCAAAAGGTAAAGAAGATAAAAAGGGATAATGCGAAGAATAACTTTGTTCACAGATGAAGCGCATGCACTAGAGTCCTTTACTCAGAGGAAAATCCTCCTGAAATGTGAAACTCCATTATCTGACCTGCTCTTCACCAAATCATCCTGTAGGGAAAACCTCCCATGATCATCCCTCTTACAGATAGGCCCTGCTCACACCCTCAATTTCTGAATGTTCTATGAGCACAGAGACTACCACAGTTGTTAATGAAACCTATGCTAGTTATGTAGCTACATCTTTTAATTACTTGATAATAAATATGTTTGACTAGCCAAGAAACACCAAATACTGGAAGAAAGTCATCAGTATAATTGAAAGGCAGATTTTTTTTGACAGACTTGGGGTCTTTATTTAGTGATGCTTTCATCTCAACCCGCCAGGAACTGGGGCGACCCCGTCCCTGAAAAGCAGATTTAAAAAAAATATAAATGGTACATATTCACATAGGCTAATTTTTCTTACCTGAGTTGAAATTCAATATTTTGTTCTAGATGCACACTTTATACACTGAGGGGAATAAACTTCAGTGAATCCATTTTAAGCTTCCTCCTAGTATTTTAGTTATGAGTTTAATATCACTCAGGTCCCCAAACTAGATGCCGACTTCTTAGATGCACAGACTTCAGGCAATCAGATTTGTAAGATAGTTTATGTCCACAAGGAATTTTCAGTCTAATGCCAAGTAACTGACAAGTAAAATGTTTTTTTGGTTTCAATCCAAATATTTATTCTTAACAAAGCAACAAAGTAGGATTTGTAGGTTTTATATAGCTTCCAACTATCTACACTAACTCAAGATACAAATCATTTATAAATATCACCTTGTAATCACTAACATTTATCTTTGTTATTGTTACCTGGTGTTTTTGTCAATGTGGAAATAAAAGTTTTAAAAACCAAAGTCCTACAATTGTCTTGGTCCATGAACAGAGTTTTTACTGAATAAACCGTATCTCTGCATGACAGAGAATGGGCAGTAGAAGCATCTCTGAGAGCTGTTGCATGATGGAGTGGGATAAAGGTCACTTCCTGCAAATGTTAGGGTTTGAGAATCCCACAGGCTTTGGAGGAATAATTTCACTCACCAAGCAATCAATCATATTTGAGGCATGTGAAGTATGTTGAAGGACCAAAGGTCAGTATTTAATGTCCAAATTCACCCAATTGTTCAGATGGTCTGGAAATAAGAAGATTTCAGTTTAGAAAAGTGGCATGGAGTAATTCACAGGGACATGACTGAGAAATCAAGAATTTTTTTTTCTAGCTTCCTTTGAAATATTTGTAGATGAGGACTAATGTGATAAATTAGAGACTTAGAGTAAAATATCTCCTCTTCAGAATTTAATGATTATCTTATAATAAACACATTATGATTTTTCTTAAGAAGGATTATATCTTTCAAAAACTAAAAATTATTTAATCATGTACTGAATTTAATGACTCTGTGCTAGTAATCTGTGCTAAACTTAAGTAACTAAAAAGCAATAATATGATAATTACTATTTAGCATCCTACTAAGATATTTAGTTGGCAATTTAATTTTAGATTACTGTACCTGTATTATTAAATACAATTTTAAGCCACTGTAGTAAGTGTTAGGAAATATGTAGATAAAACATGTGACCTTGTTCTTCAAGATACTATAAATATTTTTATTGAAGGTGGCAGACTCTCAGTTGTCCCTGATTATTCAATTTTTTAAATTGTAAATTTTATTTTGAAACATGTTGCCTTCTAAAATTGCAGAATAGTAAAGTCAATTCTGGTCACTCTGGTCTTAATTTAATGTTCTCTAATGATAACCACAGTACTTGGTGCCAACTAGGAAACTGACACTATGACAGAAATATTATTGATGTACAGGCCCCACTGTTTAAATTTCAGCAGATATTAAATGGATCCTATTTTCCACTTTCGTTTTATGTACATATTTAAAAAATTTATCACATATATAAGTATTCTTAACCATTGTTACATAATCTGTATTATAATTATAGTACAGAACTTTTCCATCCCCCAGAAAGATGCCCTCTTGAGTTACATTCTCCTCCTCATTCTAAACTCTGGCAACAAGGTGTTACCTTAGGTCTTCATCATTATAATTTTGCAACTTCAAGAATGTTCTATAAATGGAATAAAATAGATGCAACACTGGGAGATTGACTTTTTCCATTAAGTATAAAACTCTTTGAATCTATCTATATTTTTATGTGTATTGATAATTTGTTTCTTTATATTGTTTCATAATTGATTATCCATTTAGTACCTGAAGGATTTGGGGTAGTGACTATTTTGGGCTACTATAGACAAAGCTGTTGTGAACACTGGGAACATGTTACTGTGTGATCATGTCTGCATTTCTCTGGCATAAATGTCTAGGAGGACTGAACTATATGGTAAGTCTGGGTTTTTTTCCTCTTTTTTTTTTTTTAGCCTTTTCAGAAGTTTGAAAACTTCTTTCCAAACTAGCCATACCATTTTTCCTTTCTTTCAATAATGTGTGAGAAATCCAGTTTCTCAACATCCTTGTCATCACATAATAATCCCAATATTTTTAACTTAGCCATTTATTAGGTGTGCAGTAGGGTTTCATTGTAGCTTTAGTTTGTATTTTCCTAATGGCTAATAGGGGTGAACATATTTTCGTGTGGTTATTTGCCATGCATGTATCTTTGATCAGTGAATTGCCTGTTAAATTGTTCTCTTTTCTTATTTTTCAGATTGGAAAATTCTTGGTGAATCTGAAAGCTTTTCTCAGAGATATGATTTCAAAGTTTGTCTCTTAGTCAACGGTTATCTTTTTAGCCTCTTAGTAAGATAATACATAGAACAAAACTTTTTAAGTTTGTTGAATTCTATATTACTAATTTACTTTCTTTTATTGCCTTTGGTGTCCTAAAAGGTTTTTGTTTAACCTCAGCATTATAAGACTTTTTTCATGTTTTTCTACAAATTTTATGGTTTTACTTTCTACGTTTAATCTTTGACCTATTTTGTTAGTTTTTGCAGAAAGTGTGTTTAGGTTGAGATGCATTTATTTATTTATTCGTCTATGATGTTTTTACTTTTTCTTAAAAAGTCATCTTCCGATCATTGAACTGTTGCACTTCTATTAAAAAAGCCAATTGCTGCAGTCATGTGTGTCTGTCTCTGTGTAATTTATCCTGGGCCATTGATTTATGAGTCTAACCCTCTGCCAAAATCACACTGATGCAGTTGCTCTTCCAATCTCCTACTTGACTGTCTCTCTGTCTGGGCGTTCCTCTTTTATTCTTCTTGGTCCTTTGGCCAGAAATCTGACCATTTAGTTATTCTGATTTGTTGGGTACTTCCTACACTTGTGGCTGCTCTGAGCTGGAGAGAAAGTAAAAACACAAACAAAAACACAAACAAAAATGGAAACAAACGCAATCAAACAAAACCAGGATTTTCAGTTGTAAGCTCTGGTAACACAAGGCTGGTTTTAAAGTCTCCATTCCTGGGCTTCAGAATTGTCTGAGCCTGGAGCCTAAGAAAAAAAAATAGAACACTTGGGAAAATGGGAGATTTTCCCTGAGCTCTAGGGGTCCACTTTCCCATTTCCTAAGGCAAAACTAGGAGGTCTGCTTGCAGCTCTTTCTAATGCTGAGACACCTGCCAATCATTGCCTGTTTCTAAACTGCCCTAAGTCCAACCTAGGGGAAGCTGAAAGAGAAATGCAAAGTACCCTGCCACTTTGGTAGTACTTCAAATTCTTGTCTTCCATACTGTGTCAGCTGCCACTTAGAATCCTGAGCCCTCCTATATGTGCTCCAAGTTTTTCGTCCGGATTATGGCTACATTCACAGGAAGAGCCAAGATAGAGTGTGCTGCTTTGTCTTCCAGAACCTGAATCCCATACAATTAGTCTAATCCATGCATTGACATTTCCATCCCTACCATCAACATTTCACAGTTGATTTATTATTATTATTTTTTAGTCTTTCCAATAATCCAAGCAATAGAAACCTAAAAGATTAATGTGATTAATGGAACTTAATTGAAAAAAGTCATAGAATTTTATGACTGGAGAGGAATTTAAAAGAGTTATAATCAACGCTCTGAGCTACAAGCTAAGATTAAATGACTTGTCCCAAGTCCTTTACAGCCCTATAATCTTTCTACTGTGTCATGTGCACTTCAGACAGACACCAGAAGACATACATTTAATTCTTTTCTTTTTCCTTATGACTATTAAATATTTCCTTTGGGGGAAAGAGGATTTCACACAACTTGACTAAGTTATAATCAGAAAACCTTCTTTTTGTTGCATTCTTTTCTAAATTTGGATACAATTTCATGTTGAAACATTAATATCTGACATTATTTTAGTTAATTCTGTTTCTAGTTTCTTCAGAACTTTGGATTCTTTAAACATTCATTATTATATTTTAAATACTTTAAAGTCTCAATTAAAAAGTGTTGTAAACTGAATTACCAACTCCTATCTCTTACCACTCATGATTACGAATGCTCAGAAAGCAGTGTTTTCCAAAAAGAATTGAAGCAGAAGAAAAAAATATTTTCCTCTATGAAAAGCAATGAAACAATATATCAAATGACTATATTTTCTATTCCTCCACCAATGATAAATTTTAATCCTTTACTTCACCAATTAATGCATACACAAAAATTTGATATAATATGAGTAATACATGTTAGAAATATTAATGAAGAAAGAAAATATACATTTGCTAGCAGTAAGGATATATATATTCAAAATTGTGCTGAATAAGGATGACGTCTTAATAACTAAGAAAGGTGTCTGAATCTGAGGAAGATACACAAAGCAGTGTAAATAAAGAGGTCTTTTGTGTAGGATAAATGTGGTGTAAACAAACAGAACTGGGGTATGAAGCCTGAGTGCAAGCAATGGAAATAAAAGAGCCCAAGCCAAGGAAGAATTTCAGCAGAAGAAACAATAAGGCTCAGTAACAAATGGAATAAAAGCAGTGAAGAAAGTCACATATTACAAAATGAATCTAAGATTAGAAGTCATGAAGAGCATAACAGCTACAGAATTATAGAAGAAATAGAGAAAACCAAGGTGTAGACTGGGACAGGTTTTACTGAGACCAATGAACTTAGTGCATTTTATGCCTTTTAGTACATATTACAGATAGAAATGACTATGTTATCAACACATTTTCCCTCATATATAACATTTTCATTATATTGTGTGTATTTTTTGTGTTGAATACTTACAAAACATAGAATACTGTAGTTTTTTATACAGTGTTTTCAAATATAATTTCCAACTGTGGGCTGCCTGTATTGGATCTGTATATCCTCCAAAATCAAGAAAATAAACTTCACACTTAAATACAAAAAAAGAAATAGAGAAATCTGAAAGATTGTATATGTGATGGAAAAATGAATTCAGTTTGTGATTACTAAGTTTGAAATATCCATGATATATTTACTGGGAAAAGAAATATGAATAGGCCCAGATGAAAGTGTGGGACACAATGTGTGGGACAGAATTTTGCAGAATAGGAATTTAAATTTAAAAAGTTAATGAATTCATAGAGAAAATAGAGTGTGTGGCTGAGGACAGACCTTGTAAGCTTCTTATGGTTAAAGAACTACAGGACAGATGTGAACCAGTGAGGTCACAGATGTCAGTCAGAGGAGAAAGTACAAAGTCCCAGTCAAGAAGGGAGTCCTGTTTCAAAGGAGGGGATAGCTAGGGGGAAGACCTGGAGAAAGTCAGAGTGGAGGAAAAGCTTTCATTAGGAGACCATTGTTTGATACTATAAAATAGCAGAGTCACATGATACCCAATGAAAATTTAGGTCAGCAATGAACCACAGGTATAATAGCTTCCTATAAGATTATAGTTAAGGGGTCCCTGGCCGTGGGGAACATGTGAATCTAGTCCGGTCTACACAGGCACATCTGTGGATGCCGTAGTGGGGTCCCCGGCCACAGGGAACACACCGACCAAGCCTGCGCCCTAGCAGCGATCCACTGGACCCACACGCGCCACCCCCCGCTCTTCTGATCTCTTGGCTGTACTGCCACCTGGGTCCACACTACAAAGACACAGACAACACTGGACCACCAGACCACCGTACTGGGTAAGTCGGAGTGATCATCACCTCCCATCAGAACCAGGACTATCTTCAGGGGAAGGGCAGCTGGAACCTGCAGTACAACCCAGCAGAGTTCAACCCTACAGGAGGACAGGGAGCTCAACTTGGGACTTGCAGCCAGAAATCTGTCTGAATCTCATGGGTCTGCGACTGGTTTGCTGAGACTCATTGACTTATATCTGCACACTGCTACCCATGTTGTCTATTGTGACAGCAGAGACATGCCCTGAAAGAGGCCCTTCATTTTCATTTTTAATTTTTATTTCCAAAATTAGCATTGTTAGTTTGTTCTTTTTGGTGGTTTTTCTTTTCTATTTCTCCTCTTATCTTTAATTTTTTTCCTACTCTTTGCAAACTTTTGTTTTTCTCTCCTTTTTTATTCTTTCCTTTCTCTTTCCTTTCTCTTTCTTTCACATTCACTCTCTTGCTGTCCCACATTGCTCATCTCCCTTTTTGTTCCTGTTCTGGCCCTCATTTGGAGTTCTTCTTTATTTTTCTATTATTCTCTTTTTCCTTCTCACCTGTGTCCTCTGGCCTTGCGGCTAACCTTACCCTTTCCTTCTACCTATCTATCCCTCCCTCCCCAACTCCTTCTACTCCCCATCCTGAAGGGTACATTGAAGAGTTTATTCACTAAAAACATATGTTGTGTTGGTCCTCGATCTTGATTTAATTCATACAGTTAAAGGTGATAGATTAATAACTACCACAAAAGGTCATTTTCTAAGATGTACTCGATGCAATGGTGTTGCTGATTGTATCACTTGGGTGAAAGTGTTGTTATTGGTCTAGTCAGTGATCCTTCCTGGTATAATGAAAATGAGATAGCCTCAGAGTCATTAGAGACTCAAAACTTAAATACCAGCTATATCTGGGAGACACCTGTGAGAAGCAATCATTCAAGAAGGGTTTTCATTACAGGCAACAAAGATACTTACAATAAGCAATTTCAAAGTATCAACCCAGGAGTTAAACCAAGGACAGTGCCAAAAACAAAAATGAGAAGACATTTAAGCAAGTCACAAACTCAGACTTCCACCCCACCAAGGGTAAACCCCAGGGGAGACGAGGTGGAAAAGTCCGATAACCAACCACCTGGACACCCTAAACTGTTAGCATAGGAAGTAACAAAAGAGATGAATGAGGCTCTAGAAAAATTCAAAGCAGAAGTAATCTCCCAAATACCTACAGAGATGGTGAGCAGAGTGAAAGACATGATTAGCAGCTCTAGAACAGAAACAGATAAAAATATAGATGAGCTCAGAAACATGCTGGAAGCCATGAATACCCAGCATAAGAAAGAAATGGAAACCATGATCTCCCAATATAAGAAAGAAAAAGAATAAATGAAACAGATTCAAAGAGATATCCAGGAGATTAAAAACTCTGTTGAAATTATCCACTGCAGATTAAGGGAATCTGAAGATAGAATATCAGACATAGAAGACAGGATCATGGTTAAAGACCATGAAAACAAAGATTTCTTAAAAATAGTAAGGGACCACAAGAAATCAATCCAATAGCTGCTAGACGATGCAAAGAAGAAGAATATAAAATGAGAAGAGTGCATGAAAAAACAGGAGAAAGCACAATTGACATTAAAAAAACTGTTCACAGAAGTAATAGTGGAAAACTTCCCTGACAGGGGTAGAGCATTGGACTTACAGATAAGTGAAGCATATAGAACTCCAACTAGTCATGATAAAAAAAAAAAAAAATCTACATCTAGGCATAAAATAGTCAAGATCCCAGAAACCCAACAGAAGAACAAAATCCTAGAAGCACTTAGAGAGAAGAAACAAATCACCTACAAAGGAAAGCCCATCAGAATCACAGCAGACTTCTCAACACAAACCCTCAACTGAAGGAGAGCCTGAAGTGAAGTATTTCAAGCCCTAAAAGAAAATACCTTCCAACCTAGACTGTTTTATCCTGAAAATTGTCTTTCAAAATTGATGGGGAAATTAGATACTTCCATGACAAAGAACACCTGAGAAATTTCATGAACACCAAACCAGCACTACTAGCAATTCTAAACCATACCCTAGAAAAAAACAGTGAAGGTCACAACTCCATGAGGCCCAACAGTGGGAAGCCACCAGGAAATAAAATTTTTTTCCCCCTAAAAGGAAAGGGGAAAAAATAAGAAATAAAAGAGCCAACAACAGTAAAACATCATAACAAGGATGAATCAATATATATCAATTATAACCCTCAATGTTAATGGCCTCAATTCACCAATCAAAAGAAACAGACTGGTAGAATGGAATAATAAGGAAATTCCAACAATATTCTGTATACAAGAAACACACCTAACTCAAAAAGAAACTCATAGACTGAAAGTAAAAGGATAGAAAACAGTTCTCCATGCCACAGGAACCTAGAAAAAAGCAGGGGTAGCAATCTTATTTGGAGACAAAGTACATTTCAAACCAAAACTAATTAAGAGAGACAAACATGGTCACTACATCCTTGTGAAGGGAACAATCCAAGAGGAAGAGATGACAATCCTAAATATATATGCACCAAATAAGAATGCCCTCAACTATAAAAAACAAATATTAATGGACATGAAAAACCAAATAAACACTAACACAATTGTAGTGGGGGACCTCAATACCCCACTATCACAAGAAGACAGATCATCTAGACAAAAAGTTAACAAGGAAATTCTAGAACTGAACCAAGTTATTGAACAAATGGACTTAATAGATGGTTACAGAGTGTTTGACCCCACAAAATCAGAATATACATTCTTTTTGGCTGCATACAGATCATTCTCCAGAATAGACCACATGCTAGCTCATGGGACATGTCTAAGTAAATGTAAAAGAACTGAAGTTACCCCCTGTATATTATCAGGCCATAGTGCAGTAAAATTGGAGATCAATAACAGAAGAAACTGCAAAACCCCCACAAACTCATGGAAACTGAATAACACCTTCCTGAGCAACCAATCGGTCACAAAAGAAATTAAAGAAGAAATTAAACAGTTTCTAGAAGTAAATGAAAATGCCAGTACAACATACAGGAATCTATGGATCACAATGAAAGCAGTTCTATGTGGGAAATTCATAGCAGTGAATGCTCATATTGGGAAAACAGAGAAAACTCAGACAAATAACCTAATGCAGAACCTCAAGCTGCTAGAAAATGAAGAGCATAACAAATCCAAAGGTTTTCAAGAGAGAAAATTGTAAAGATCAGAGCAGAAATCAGTGCAATGGAGACTAAGAGAACAATATAAAAATTCAATGAATCAAAGAGCTGGTTTCTTGAAGAATAAATAAAATCGATAAACTTTTAGCTAACCTTATCAAAAAAAGGAAAGAAAAGGCTCAAATCCATGCAATTAAGAATGAAAAAGGTGACGTCACAACAGATCCAACAGAAATCCAGGGGATCAGCAGTACTTACTTTGAGAACCTGTAGTCCAATAAAATGGAAAACAGAAGAAATGGGCAGATTCCTTGATACATGTGAACTGCCAAAGTTAAATGAAGAAGATATAGAAATTCTAAACACCCCAATTAAAATGAGTGAAATTTAAAATGTAATACAAAATTTACCAACAAAGAAAAGCCCAGGTCCTGATGGCTTCACTGCTGAATTCTA
>NW_004624769.1:19529803-19540104 GCF_000247695.1 Heterocephalus glaber
ATCATTTCAATAGATGCAAAAAAGGCATTTGACAAAATCCAACACCCATTCAGATAAAACCCTATAGAACATTGGAGTAGAAGGTCTTTATCTCAAACTGATTAAGGCTATCTATGAAAAACCAACAGCCAACATCATACTAAATGGTCAAAAACTGAAAGCTTTCATGCTAAAATCAGGAACAAGACAAGAATGCCCATTATCACAACTCCCATTCAATATAGTCCTCGAAACATTAGCCACAGCAATTACAAAACAGAAAGTAATAAAAGGAATAAAGATAGGAAAGGAAGAAGTTAAACTGTCATTATTTGCTGAGGATATGATACTTTACATAGAAGAACCAATAAACTTGGCCAAAAGACTTCTAGACTTAATTGACAGATTCAGTAGAGTAGCTGAATACAAGTTCAACAGTTAAAAAACAATAGCCTTCTTGTACACAAATAACAGACTCACTGAGAAGGAAATTAGGGAAACAATTTCTTTTACAATAGTATACAAAAAAAATGAAATATCTAGAAATCAATCTAACAAAGGAACCAAAAGACCTCTACACTGAAAAGTACAGCACTCTGAAAAAAGAGATCAAAGAGGATACAAGAAAATGGAAACACATCCCTTGCTCCTAGATAGGAAGAACCAATATAGTGAAAATGGTCATACTTCCAAAACTACTATATAGATTCAATGCAATGCCAAATGAAATTCCAACAATATACCTCACAGAACTAGAGAAAACAATCCAAAAATTCATTTGGAACAAGAAGAGACCTGGAAGATCTAAAGCAATTCTAAGCAACAGAGACATGGCTGCGGGTATCACAATCTCCAATATTAAACTATACTATGAAGCTACTGTGGTAAAAACAGCATGGTACTGGCAAAAGAATAGACCTGAAGATCAGTGGAATAGATTAGAAGATGCAGAAACAACCCCAGATATACTCAGCCACCTCATCTTTGACAAAGGAGCCAACCACCATCATTGGAGGAAAAATAGCCTATATAATTAATGGTGTTGAAAAAAATGGATTTCAACCTGCCAAAGATTAAAACTAGAACCATACCTATCACCATGCTCTAAACTAAGATTGAAGTGGATTAAAGATCTAAATATTAAAACAGAAACACTAAACGTGCTGGAAGATAAGTTAGGTAGAACTCTTGTAGACACTGGCATAGGAAAAGACTATGAACAAAACCTCAGTAGCACAGGAACTAGCACAAAGAATCAACAACTGGGATCTAATATTCTTAAAAAGCTTCTGCTCTGCAAAAGAAACCAACAGAGGTAACAGACAACGTACAATGTGGGAAAAAAGTTTTTAGCAGCTGTACCTCAGGCAAAGGACTACTATCTAGAACATATAAAGAATTGAAAAAAATCAGACCCCCCCCAAATTCAAAGACCCAATTCAATAATGGGCATCTGAATTGAACAGACATTTCTCAGACAAAGAAGTAAAAGCAGCAAACAAATATATCAAAAAATTATAACAGTTGAATTCACTACTCCTCTGACAATGCTAATGTTATTGATCTTCTCTTCTGGGTGTTCAATAACCAAAGTTCAGAGACCAGAACTAAAAATGTATCTGGGCTAAGATGACAGCCAATATTTTGGCCCTGACCCTCCAAGGTCAACTACAACAAAAATATCCAGGACATGAGGGAACCTTCTCCAAGATCCTACAGCTTTGTTGAGTCACCCAACCTCCTGACCAGGGAGGTTGCTGAACATCAAAACGGTGAGATTCAACAAAAATTGTGCCAAAGTATGTCACATGGAGGAAAAATCTCCCATGCTTTCAAAGAAGGCAACATGGTCAAGCAAGGCTGTGACATATCCTGCTTGCTGACACTGACAGAGGAGCTAAGAGGCTCTATGCATGGTTCCAAGACAGTGCCTGCGGAGACTTAATTGACCTTGTTAGAGAGCAAGAGGTTGATTTTATTTAATATAGGTCTCACTGTAACTTGGTCTTAAACACTCAGTAGGAAAGTATAACTAAAGACAATAGTTATTTGAGTTCAACAAAAAAGTTTTCAGTTTTTTAGCCAATAATGTTAAAAAAAAACACTTTTTTTTTTGTTAGATTTCTAATCCTTTTACAGCCCCAATGGAGAGAAATTATGTTTATTATAGACAGCTAAGCCAGTCAAACACACTATGGATCCTCACAATACATAGGGACAAGCCATTGTTGGGTGTGCTCACTTTTCCTAAAAATATCTTCACATAAAGCAAAAAGAAAGGGAGATATGTTGGGAGCAATGTTACATAATTTTAGGGGAAAATCATTTGATTCAGCTTAGTACTTCCACCTACAGGCCAGCTATGGCATTCTGAGACATAATTCCATTTTGGCCTCCTCTCCATCACAGCTGAGACCTCAATGATCCCCTGATGCTGTGATGCTCCAGGGCAAGACCACACCTCCAGGAGACACCCTGGGAGGAACCAAATCTTCATCTGCATAGTTCCTGGGAGGAACCAAATTGTCATCTGTATAGTTCCTCATTGTTCTTAGATTTCCACTACCCCTCAGTCTTTTGTTACACCTTGTTTATCCCAATGTGAATTACTGAGCTCTGCATTTGTTACATTTGTTTCTCCCCATGTACTGAATAAAAGAAAAAATAAGAAAAGAAAAAATGTTCAACATCACTGGTCATTGGAGAGATGCAGATGGAAACAACACTGAGATTCCTCCTCACCCCAGAAAGAATGGCTGCTATCAAGAAATCAACCAATAACAAATGCTGGAGGGGGTGTGGAGAGAAAGGAACCCTTCTCCATTGCTAGTGGGATAGCAGACTGGTGCAACCACTATGGAAATCAGAATGGTGATACTTCAAAGAACTAGGACTAGAGGTCCCATTTGACCCAGCTATTCCCCTGCTGGGTATATTCCCAAAAGAATTAAAAGAATCATACCACAGTGATATATGTGCACCCATATTCATTGCGGTACAGTTTGTAATATAGCTAAAGGTTGGAAGCAGCCCAAGTGCCATCAACTGGAAATTGGGTAAAGAAGATGTGGGTTTTTTATAAAATGGAGTACTACTCAGCCATAAAGAATGAAAAACTAGAGTCATTTATAGCTAAATGGATGCATATCGAAGCCATACTCTTAAGTGAAATAAATAGGACATACATGTGTAAATACTGAATAGTTTCTCTAATGTGAGAAACTGATAGTTTAAACAAGGGTTAAAATGATTAAAATGAATAATTGATAATTTGATATAGGAAAAAATGTCCAAAGATGAAGGGGTGAAGGGAGGGGAAGGGAAAAGGAAAGAAAGGAAAGGAAAAACTATGAGAAAAGAAAAAAAATTGAAGTGATGTCTATGTAAATACAGAAGGGTGGAGGGGGGTGAAGGGCACACAAGTAATGGGGAAAATAAAAAAGAACCAAGATATATCATGTACAGGTACAAACACCCAATGATAAATGTAAACGAATTGTATACCTAAAATGTACCAATAAAAGGACTTAAGAAAAAAAAAAGATTATAATTGAGATACAGACTCCTATGACAAGTGATGCCACAGCCATCATAATCCTGTAGCACAATGCATTTGTCATGGGTTTGTGGTAATGTTGAAGATAAATCTATTGCTTTGCCAGTCATAAGAAAGAATACCACATACAATTATGTACAGTACACAATGCTTCATAATAATATAGGTGACTACATTACACATTTCTGTACTATACTTTTAATCCTGATTTTAGAGTATGTTTCTTCTACTTACTATTTTTTTAAAGTTTACTGTAAAACAGTATGCTGTCTTGTGCCAGTAGGCTCATACATGCTCTGTTTATCATGTGTCTTGATAGCATCATTTTTAATTTGCCTGATTTAATTTTATGTTATTTTATTTATTCTGCTTTTGGAGAAATACATTATTCCCTATATATTTGTCCTGTAAACCTAGGTATGTAGAAGACTATATCACTCAGGTTTGAGTAAGTATACTCCACGATATTCACCCACAATGAAATTTCCCTAATGACACATTTCTCACCACGTGCCTCCTTGTTAAGTGACACATGACTGTATTTGCAGAAAAGAGCAGAAAATGACCAAATTTCAGGAGCAAGAAGACCATTGAATAAAAAATGATAACAGTCCACGGCAAACAATGTTCCAAGACAATGACAGTGACATAAAATAATTAGATGGCACTTGAAGAATTGAACATATTAGAAAATAGAAGCAAAGAAAGAATGGAGAGGCAGAGATAGAAGCTGTACAAAATTATAATTATAACATGGATGTCCAAAAACAAAAAAAACCTTTGTAATTCTTAGGCTTTCCCACAGGGTGGGGTGTCTTATTTCAGAGTTTATACAGATATTCTTATGTATCTATTATCTATCATAGCTAAATAACAGCACTCTAGAAACAATACCTCCTGTTTTCTCAAAAAACATAGAAATGATGAAATTTCAAACCTACGAAATAGCTTCAAAACCTAGTGGGAGGGGAATATTTTTGGCCTCAAAGAGCTTTCTTGTGCTTCTGAAATTCCTTGGTGTATTTTAGCTTTCTGGTTAGGTGAATCTAATCCAGAAGCAAAAGAAGGATAATGTTCTCAGATGTGTTCAGAAGGTATTTAACAGCAATAGCTAGGCAGTGAATAGCTTACCAAATATTGACCCCCCAAAAAAATTGGGCTAAGAGGAAATTTCAAACTATTCTGTTCATGATGCAGGGAGCAATACAATAACAAGGATTTCCAGGGTCATGTATTCTCAAAAATCACTCATATAGAATAAGTATTATTTTTTATTCCTACAGACAGTCCAAGCATAAAGATTTTGATATGATAGTGGATAATTAACTAACAATCTAGATGTTTGAAACTTTAGGGAAAGACCATATACAAATCACATTGAAAAGTAGAAAAATAAAGCATTGACAAAAAAATCTTAGTAAATTTGTTAAAATAATAACAAATGTCAAAGTGAAACAACAGTTTCATATAAGAGAACTACTTTCATAAGAACCACTGGTGACTTTACAGGTATAAAGTGAAAACTGATTAATTTATGTGGAGATTATGACAGAAAACCACTTTTATGGTCACCCTTCTCTCCCTCAATATGTTAACATATGTGTTTCTGTTTCCATGACTAGTTACTTAGTTCAGTAAGCTTTCTATTGACTTCACACATCAGACAGCAACACCATTGTATCACTTATTGATCTTACCAGTTTTAGAAAACTAAAACAAATATAGTAGAGATTACTAAAATTTAAATCTACACATACACACTTACATCATAGAATTTGTTAAGGATAAATCAATTATCTTCCTACTTATATTTTTTCAGAAGAAAGAAGGAAAGAAAGGTGCATTAGTGGACTGAAAACTCCTCTTTATCAGAACAGTATACAGACAATTCTCGACCTGAATACTTTCAACGAGTGCCTTGATGAAAATTATTCAAGTGATTCCAAAAATTTCCTTGTTCTATTTTTGAAGATGGAAAGTCTTTTCCATGACTTTTTTTTTACATTTATCATAAATCTCAACATACTGCCTATATTCCGAAGTTATTGTTGAGCTTAAAGTGTAGTCATCCAATATCTAGCACAAGTTAGTTTGAATGAATAGGTTTTTAAGACTTTTAAAAATTTGTCTTCATGGATCTGAACTTCTGAATGTGCTGAGTGAAGCATAAATGCTAACAAACACTTTTAAAAATACTATTTCAGAAGATTCCAGAATAGCAGCTGTGCTCAGAAATGGTCCCTTAGTAGCTGGCTCTATTCCAGGTTGCTTTGTGCCCTCTGTGAGATTTCTGAGTTGGGTCTGAGATATGTCAAATACTAGTCGGTATTGATTTTATTGCTGTCTTGTTCACAAACCAAGCTCACACTTCCAGTAGAGGAACAAAGCAAATAACCACATTTTAAAATGGGTGGTTTCATTACATTAACTCAAATTGATTTTGTTCTCCCTAATGCTAATAAGTATTACTTTGTACTAGAATGATAAAATGGAAATTCTGTGAACATGTTTAGTTTAAAACATCCTAAAGATGTACTATAATTTAGTGGAAGATATACAGATCTCAGAATTCTGATTTCAGGTTCAAGGTTTCCCTCATTACTTGATTAACTTAGTTTTTCTATCATTAAGATTCTGTCTTGATTGTAATGGATGACTCATGAAACGTTTGAACAGTGAATACAAACACTTGAATTTTTTTGCTCATTTTGAAAAAGTTTCTAGCTTTTTTTTCCAAATGAGTAAAACATATAAAAGACCAAGTGACTCAAAGCAGATACAATCTTATTTTCAGATTCAGTTTATTTAACTAGGTGAAAATACTCAAGAATCTGAACATTCATTGCAACTGCAGCTTCAATTTTCATCAACAAAAACCCAATTTGTGTCAGAGGGTAAAACTTGTCTGATTAGATCTGTTTACCAAAGCCATTAAACAGCTTTAAATGTTCTTACACTCTCACAGAAAAGACACCAAACTTTTACGGAGACAGACTGAAGCCTTCTTAATTTTTTGCGTTATTATCCAAGAAGGATTACTAAAGCCCGGCCTCACTTGTAATTCTTAAAGTTCTCCGTGGAAATTATATAGCAATCTAAAATGCCTTTCACTGGTTTTATGACCCGATTATTATTTAGAGACTATTCAACAGTGAACCTGAAGAGCATGCAAATGTGTTTTTGGGAAAGTCACTGTATAGCTGAATAATTTGTTTTACAAGAAGCCAGTTCAAATTTATCATCAGTCTGAAAATTTTTATCACTGATTTTCTAAAATAGGCCTACTATGAGACTAGTTCCACTTTAGCTCTGACAGAAAGCTTATCAGGAATTAATTATTATTAAGTCATGCACGCCTATTGTAAAATATGTTGTATAATATTATTATACTGCATTGTACAATCAATTCATGTAAATTTCCTTTGGCTTTGGTATCTTGTATGTCGTAGTCAAAACTTAAATAACTCTGGTAAAATGTATAATATATATATCTAAAGTTCAGAATCAGAATAAACCTAAAACTTTATTTTTATAAATATGCACTGGACAGAATGTCCTACATTAACTACGTGCAACATCCACAATGGTCACTGCAACCATATTTACCAAGATACTCACAGTTCATAAAATGATGAGATAAAATGTAACTAGAGATATGTATTCACTATTAATGAACACATATTAGTTAAATCTTAAAAGATATTGATAAAGTCATTGTGTACTCATGAGGCATTTATAGGCAAATGTAAATAAAGATAAGCAAAAATTTCCAGTTAGTGAAATAAATTATACTATAATCTTATTCAGGATATTAATGGCACACTCTGCTTCTCAGGGAAGGTACTGAAGGTTGAGTGGTGTCTAAATTGGAACTGACTAGGCATAAAATCCTGGAACATGGAGTGTGGTCCAAGTAGAGACCCACTGGTCCAGACAGCTGCAACATGTATTTAAGGTAAGATAATGTCAAATTTGGTATGGAATTTGACCTTCATCTTGATGTTGAAGAGATGAATCACTTAAGGAGAGTGAATGGAGAACATTTCAGCATAGGAAGATGATTCAGGTCAAAGTATAGAGAATGTTTTAGAGAGTTGAAATAGTGGAATTAGGGAGATTTGATTAGGTAAGAAATAATACTGTCTAGAATATTCTGATGGTTAAAGATAAAACCACATAAGATATATTTACATTTCAGCTTATTCTACTATGAATAATTTTTCCAAAAGAGTTTATATGTGTTGTTTTAAAAATATTTAGTAACTCTGAGGAGCCCTTTGCTCATAGAGTTAATTGTATGGTTTTTGACAATGACATATTTTAACTATTTGCTTATAGGCTTATGTTTATTGTTTATAACAATGACATATTTAACTCTTAAACACATAATCTCTGCATATCATCTCAAGTTTCTAGGGTTGATCTGATACATTTTTATCATTGTGTTCCAAAATGTGACTAAATATTATCCCCAAATAGCTCATAAAATATTTCATACTTTCACAAAAGTTTACTTTTTTTCATGAAATAAGGACAAAGCTAAGATGATTAATGTTGTTGATGTGAAAATGACAAAGCAAAAGGAGACAAAAACTGAGGCCAAGAAAATTGGGTAGCTGTGTATAGTGAAAATTGAGGTGTTATCTGATAAATGCATTGTTTAAGGGAAATAAGGAGATGCTACAATGAAGGCAAAACAAGAGAAAGAGAGGTGATTAAATAAAAAGTAAAAATAAAAATTAACCACTTTTACCATTCCCTACTTGTAGCAGCACAACATTGTTATAAAGAGTCAACAGTTAAAATCATGTATGTGTATAATGAAAAGGGATGAAATGTTATGCTAGAAAGCAATATAACTAGTGGAAAATTCACTCAGTTGGAAAAGAGAAAATGAGGTTCTAATACTGATATTAGTGCTCGAGGCAAGACACATACCCTCTTTGGGTATCAATTTCCGTATCTATAAAATGACAAAACACCGCCTACCATGTATCTCATGTGTAAATATCTAAAGTGAGATAATATTTTTGCAAGTGGTTTTAAAAAAAATGTGTAAGGGTTTCTATAATGATTCATTGCATAGAACCCCCTTTTTTTTAGCAGTCAAAGAAAGGCAGGGAAACAAAATTCATTAAAACTAAGTGAAAAAATATTGTGCTGGAATGGTAGGTTTTTTAAATTACAAAAAGAATAATTTTATCTGAATATTATTTGTTGACCTATGAAACTTCAGCAGAAAACAGGAATCCATAAAGTTAAACATTCTAAAGAGTTGTAGTCAAAATAAGTCCTTTAATATTTCTTATGCATTTTCCATACACATATGTTTCACACATGATCTGTTTTTCAGAGGTCAGTGTTTTTGTTAAACACATTTATATTGTCATTGTGACTGTTTCCTAGGTCTTTCAATAAAATATGGCCTCACACATTGATAACACATTCTTGCAATTATTTTGTAATTCTCACCTAGTAATTCTGGCATTTTGAGCATACAAGTTATCTAAATCTACAGATAGCATTGCCGTAGCACCTCACACACATCTTGAGACAATTTAGGCCACAAAAGATTACATTTAAAGATTGAAAGGTGAATAATCCTGAGTTATTTATCCAAATTGAGAACTTGTATAGTTTAAATATGTAAACAATCAAAAATATATATTTTTTGACTCCTGCTACCAAATGTTTCCTTGAGCTGCTGTTAAAAGAAGTGCTTATGGTATTGTGCTTTATTTCTTGTTTATCCTCTTATCGAAATGTTAATTGAAAGTAAAATTATAAAAACTCAGGGAGAACTAGTGGTTGATAAAGTACAATCATAATTCAGAAATTGGAAAATTTGACCTTGAAGACATATCAGTTGGGTTAGCTATAACATGTTATATCGATACTGTTTTTCCCTTCTCTCTATGGGATCAAACACAGACAGAAGTCTGAGCCAGCAGGGCCATAAACATCATTAGTTTGGATCAATTTAAAGTGCCAGGAGGCTTTCTGAGTGTGACTAATGTCTCTCCACACTGGTTGAATCCGTGCCCTGTCATACTCTCTCAGGATTCACCTAAGACAATTCACATAGCCTGTTAGGTATAGTATAACTAAGAAGCTGAAGTGAGAAATGGTAGTCACTGCTACTTCAAAACACTTCTTTCCCAGTTGTGATTAGTTGAGAGAAAAGAAGTGGAGATTTCAATGACAAGCAGAGATGAATTTGGAGCTCTGGGACATTTTCAGAGAAAGGAGGCCAGGCAGGTGAGAGAGCAATATGAATGCATAGATGCTGCACACCTATGCAGGAAAGACTGGAAAGGTGATAATTGGGAGTAAATAGTAGCCAATAAATATAGGAAGAGAAGATGAGTAAAAAAAAAAAATCCAACCAAGTAAGCAAACAAAATCTTTTATCTTTTCAATGTTGTCCGGAGTGAATCCTATCATACTGTATATGGAGAAAGTAATGGAGTATGCCCGACTTATGAGAGCAATGCTCCCTCTGTACCTATGCATAGGGCAATGATTAGGCCTATCATGGGGCTTAAAAGGTGTAATATAAATTACTCCTACAAATGAATGGATTTTGCTATGACATTTCCATAAAGGTATACATCATGCTTTGATTGCATGCACCCTCCCTACTACTCTTCCCTCTTTTCTTCCCCCTCCCTTTGCCTCAATAGTTTATTACTAATCTGTTCCACTGGTCCTCAAGTCTGTTTCTTTGCCAGTACCATGCTGTTTTGATCACAGTAGCTTTGTAGTA
>NW_004624769.1:19550138-19604637 GCF_000247695.1 Heterocephalus glaber
AAAGTAGATTAAAGATCTAAATATTAAGACAGAAACACTAAACTTGCTGGAAGATACGTTAGGTAGAACTCTTGAAGACATTGGCATAGGAAAAGATTATAAACAAAACCTCAGTAGCATGAGAACCAGCAGAAAGAATGAACAACTGTGATCTCATCTTATTAAAAAAGATTCTGCACTGCAAAAGAAAGCACCAACAGAGCTAACAAACAACCTAAAATATGGGAAAAAAATTTTTAGCAGTTGTGCCTCAGACAAAGGACTACTATCTAGAATATATAAAGAATTGAAAAAAATCAGACCCCCAAATTCAAAGACCTAATTCAATAATGGGCATCTGAAATGAACAGACATTTCTCAGAAAAGAAGCAAAAGCAGCAAACAAATATATGAAAAAATGTTCAACATCACTGGTCATTCAAGAGATGCAGATGAAAACAACCCTGAAATTTGTCCTCACCCCAGAAAGAATGTCTGCTATCAAGAAATCAACCAATAACAAATGCTGGAGGGGGTGTAGAGAGAAAGCAACCCTCCTCCATTGCTGATGGGAGTGTAGACTGGTGCATCCACTGTGGAAATCAGTATGGAGATACCTTAAAGAACTAGAGCTAGAGGTCCCATTTGACCCAGCTATTCCCCTGCTGGGTATCTTCCCCAAAGAATTAAAACAATCATACCGCAGTGATATTTGTGCACCCACATTCATAGAGCCGCAGTTTGTAATAGCTAAAGCTTGGAAGCATCCCAAGTGCCCATCAACTGTCAACTGGATAAAGAAGATGTGGTTTTTTATAAAATGGAGTACTACTCAGCCATAAAGAATGAAAAACTAGAGTCATTTATAGCTAAATGGATGCATATTGAGGCCATACTTTTAAGTGAAATAAATAGGACACATGTGTAAATACTGAATAGTTTTTCAAGTGTGAGAAAGTGATAGTGTAAACAAGGTTAAAATGATTAAAATGAATAATTGATAATTTGAAATAGGAAAAAAGGCCCAAAGACAAAGGGGTGAAGGGAGGAGAAGGGGAAAGGAAAGGAGGGAAAGGAAAAAGTATGAGAAAAGAAAAAAAATGGAAATGATGTCTATGTAAATTGGGAATGGTGGAGGGGTGAAGGGCACACAGGTAATGGGAAAAAATAAGCACCAAGATGCATCATGTACAGGTACAAACACCCAATGATAAATCTAAACCAATTGTATACCTAAAATGTACCAATAAAAAACTTAACAAAAAATAAATAAATAAATAAAATTTGGAGAAATTCAACATTTTAATTTTTAGCCTGATTGATATTTAAGTGTATAAATATTAAAATGTAGGCCAATTATCTTTAGGGATTTTCTTGACCTAAGTGATAAAACTGTAACTTTTTCTCAAAGGAAGATATTTTTGTTCTCATTTCCAGTAGAAGTTGCATTTATGCAAGCCATCCAGTAATTACAGACTGAGCTAACATTAAGATACAAGAGACACAGGTTATATCCTTTTGACCATCATTTAGAATTAGAACTTTGCTAATGTCTTAGTCACTTTCCCGTTATTGAGACAAATACCTGACAAACACAATTTAAAGGAGAGGTTTATTTTCGTTCACAATTTCAGTCTGTGGTCGGCTGGCTCCACGGCAGAAACAGGATAGCAGAGAGGTATGGCGGATGAAAATATCCTCAACCCAATGTGGCCAGGAAGTAAAGAGAGAGAGGAGGAGGTGAGGGACAAGACCATACCTTTCCAGGTCGTGCCTCCAGTGACCACTTCCAACCGGGCCTTGCCTCCTAGTAGCATTTAGCAATGAGATCACGGCAGAGTATAACACCCCATGATCCAATCATTTCCCAAAAGTTCCACCTCTGAACATATGAGACTTTGAGAGGACATTTTAGATCTTGATCATAAAAGTTAAAATACTTTTTATGCTGATTCTGGATGGCATATTATAAACCAGACTATGGAAAAATCATATGTGGTCTTGTATTTTTGCTGAAAATTTACAGATTTCTGGTAGATGTTTTCTGTGGACTGAAAGCCTCATAATTAAATTATATATGTTAAGAATAGTCTTGTATATTTTCTTGGTCATATTAAGCTTTATAGGTGAATAATTTATAGGAGGATGTTTTCATAGAAATGAACATACTCTTTATAAGACATGAATGATATACAGATTTTAATCTAAGATTATTATGTGACATATACAAGAGTGATATTTTGAAGAGATATTCTACAGACTCATGGCTTTATTATTTTATAAGAACAGTTTTTCCACTTTTAAAAGTAAACTATACTTGCATTCTCTTACAAAGGAACTTCATCTGTATAGTAAAATCAGAAAAGGAACATTTGGCAGAGTTCTAAGGACTCTTTTAAGAGGGTAGACTCCTAAACATTCTTACAATGCTGACCTCTTGAGGGATGTTGGTAAGACCTAGATAATTGTTTAACATCCAAGGAGCTAATACACATTTCTCAACCCCAGTTGAAGCATACAAATAACTCTTGACATAGAGTAAAAAAAGGAGTGGAAGTTTTATATGAATAAAATTATTCGATTTTTAAAAAATTCCAAAATAGTCATTTAAACAGTCTGCCTGTATCAATTCATTCAGCTACTTAAAAATATGTAATTCCATCCCAAAGATAATTAGTCCCTTAATTTCTTAAGTGGTCTACTTTTAATCAAGATTTCAGGGTCAGGGATTTAGCTCAGTGGTTCTGCCACCCGCCTTGCAAGCACAAGGTCCCAAGTTCAATCTTTGCTACTAAAAAAAAAAAAAAGATCTGAATTTTACTCAGTTGAAATAATATAGAAGATAAAAGAAAATTAGTACATTTAGTCCACATGAAGCAGTACAGGAAAAACTGAGATGAAGATTTCAAATGCCCTTACATATAATTGATTGTCTTATGTGAAATAAATTCAAAATTTTAGAGACATATAAATGAAGATATAGGGAAATGTTTATTTTTGTTTCTATTTTTAATTAGAGAAGACTTCAAATAGAAAATAGAATAAAATAAAATCTTTTAGCAAAATGTAGAATACTGAGAAGTCATTGCAAATGACAATGCTTAGCAATAAAAATTATTATGTAGGATTTTTTATCAGTGGTAGGGAAAGAGGGTAAACAGATAAAGTTGGAAGGGAGGGTTGACATCTACAATTCCATATCATATCCCATTGCAGGATTAAGTGTTTTAAAAGCACTGAGGTGTCACTTCAACATTACATAATGTGTATCTCAGATATACCTCAAGATGTTTAACAACTATACAGAACAATCTTGCTATGTAACATTTTCTTCGGCAAGTAATTTTGCCTGCTTCTTGATCCAATCATTTTATGAGCACAAGTCTTCCTTTTTTTTTTCCCATTAAGTTTATTGGTACATTTTAGGTATAAAATACAGTTACATTCATCATTGGGATCTTGTACCTCTACATGAGTATCTTGCTTCTTTTTTTTTCCCCTTCCCTGCCCTCCCTTCACCCTCTCCACCCTTCCCTATTTGTGCAGACTTTGTTTCCATTTTTTTCCTTTTCTCATATTTTTTCTTTTCCCTTTTTTCCTTTCCCCTACCCTTCACACTTCCCCCTGAACCTTTAGATCTTTTCTTCCTGTTACACAATATCAATTATACATTTTTTAAATTATAATATCAAGATCTAGGAGACATTATCACAGATTTTACAGAATTTAAAAGGATATGGAAAGCATATTACAAAAATCTGTTTTGAAATAAATTTGACAACTTCTAAGAAGTACCTTGGAAGACAAATTAATGAAACTAACTCTGGAGGAAATATAAAATTTGAATAGCACCTATTAAAGAAAGTATATTCCTAGCTTGAAAACCTACCTATATGACAACAGAAGGCTCATATACATTTTAACTGATAAATTATGTCAAACAATTAAAGCAGAAAAAAGAAGGAACACTTCTCTCCTCAGAACTCTCTTCCAAGTCTGCCAGTCATACAAGCAGTAACAAAACACATGAACTATTCAAACTAAAAATATGAAAGGTTTATTTGGCCCAAGGTTTTTGTTACTTCAGCCCATGGTTGATATGGCCTATTGCTTTTGGGCTCATGACTTAACCTGACAAAATTGGAGGGAATGCACATTTGAATAAAGCTGCTTGCCTCATATAGGTCAGGAAGAAAAGAGAGGCAGTCAGAGGAAAGGCTCTCAATATCATCTTCAAGTACACAGACCTCATGAACTAATGTCCTTCTAAGCCCATGTCCTAAAGATTCCACTTCCTCCCAATAGTGCCATAGGCTGGAGTCACACTTTCAACATATGATGCTTTTGGAGCATTCAAGATCTCCATTGGATGCAAGGGGATTGATTAGGTCAACTTATAAGATTAGAGGCAGGGTAGCTCAATATGGCTGTCTACATGTTGGAGAACCAGAGGATCCAGTAGCTGCTCAGTACAGGGAACAAGAAGCCATCAAACAAGAGGATTCACACACACAGCACAAGTTAATACTGAAGGCCAGGAAGGTCCCTGGAGAGCCACTGGTATGAGTCCACCTTTAAAGTCTGAAGAACCTGGAGTCTGATGTTTACAGGCAATGACAGTAACAAAAGATGCAGCTGTTCAAGTAGAATGGAACTTTCCATAATACAGACTGACTTCCTCCTTTTTTTCCTTGTATTTCTTGCAGGGTGCAAGTTTATTGGATGGTGCCTCCGAATTCAGAATAGATCCTTTTCCTCAGTTTGCAGGCCCACTTACCAATGATCTCTGGAAATGACCCCTTAGACACACCCAGAAGTGTATTTTACTAATCTAGTAGATATCATATTAATCCACTCAAATATGTCAAATACTAGGACACTAAATTTTAAAAATACCATAAAATACGAGTTTCCATATATATAAGTATTATATATGTATGTATATATATGTGGTATATATACATATAACCTGAAATAGTTTGCAAATGTAGATAGAAATTAGAAGTAGGGAAATAGAAAGTACATTTTAACTACTTTGGAATTTTGTCAGGAGCCATCCCTGAACTTAACAATAATCCAATTTTGGTGGAAAGGGGAGAGGGTAAATGCACATTTACTAGGAACTGCGGTTCATCAGTGTGAAAGTCTTTTAGAATTTACCACACTATCTGGATGTGTATGAATCATATGTTGTGCTTTCGATCTTGAAGAAGTGGCTCAAGGTAAGAAAACTAGTGATTGCTGACATCAATGTTAAACTGACACGTTACTTGCTGTGGGGCATCATTCTTCATTTCCAGAAGGTTCCTGCCTTGTAGAAAGTAGATTCTATGTTTGCCAAACCTGACAAATTTTTGCAAGAAGCCAGGTTATTGTATAAAATTTTCTGATTTTTAAATGTGAACTTATTCAATTAAAAATATGATAGAAGCAAAAACAAACCAAAGCAATACACAGCAGGCATTGCAATGGAAAAACATCTGCTGAATGAGTTTGCTCAGGGCCTCCCTTCTATAACTGCTGATTGAACTTTTGAAGTTATGTTCAGGAGCCTGAGGGGGAGAAGATTCAATCTGAAAGGAGTTGCATGTAGTTTTGTGAATTTGTAGACTTCTGAGTCAGAACATGCACTCAAAATGTTTCCCAAGTGAGAAAAACATTAAAATAAAATGCATTAAGATAAATATCCCGTAAGACGGTAAAGTCACCATTTGTTATCAGACATACAAACAGACATACAAATCTGATAACCAAATCTAAGACAAAACACATCAATCAAAAAAAGTAAATGTGAAGAAATAAATAACAATAGAACAGAGATGCATGACATTTAATGTTTCAATTTTTAAACTTTTATCAGACAAGAATAGATACTTGGTAAAGATGACATGTATGCAAAAAAGACAAAATTTTGATATATGTCATGTAGAAAAATTTGGTGTTAACCACATTTTCACATTAAACTTCAGGTTTCATGAAAGTATTTCCCACAATTCAGTCTCAGCAATCCTTATAATTTAGGTTCTGTTTAGGTGTTTTTCTGAGCTTTCTGTGCCCAATATTTTAATTAATTAATGCAAATAATGAAAACAACTAAACTTATATGCTTGCTTTGAGAAACAGATAAATTAATATTGCCTTTTAAAACCACATTATGCATTTTTATTTTTCTGATGATTTTTATTCTTGGAGTATATAGCACAGGTCATATAAGAAATGTAAATATAGTTATTGACCTATTGTGTTGGTGACAAAAGGAGATTAGTCTTTTCTCTAGGAGGTCAGAATGAGCCTTGCTGAAAGTGTTCACTGCATACTAAATTAGATCATACATTGTATTTCTGTCACTAAATGTTTTCCTTGGTTGCTATGTGAGTAAAATCAATTGAATGTAGGTTCAATGTATATCATTCAGGTACCTTCTTTCAAAAGTAATTAGGGTCTTACTTATTTGAGATCAGATAATTGCATTTAATGTAATCTTTAAAAACCCCAAGGATAGTTCTCTATTGATAAATGCACAAGTAGTGGAACAAATTGAGTTTCATGATCATTGAAGTTTAGGAAAACTGGGAACAGAAACAAGATGGATGAATCAAAATTAGTGTTACAAGATGGATAAGGATGAAATCTATTTTTCCATGTAATACTCATGAGATTTTTGTCCAGTAATAGCGGTACCTGGACACAGCTATGGCTTAAAGTTATGTCTAAATACTAGTTCTAAGCTCCAGCCCCAGTGACTCACAACACAGGCTCCTTCAATGATTGGGCCAGCCTGGCTCTCTGCAGGACTTTGCCCCAGATGAAAGCTAGAAAACATTCATCTGTTTGGTTCTAATTTACTCATGATTTAAAAAGTGTATCTCCGGCATGTTATTACACTAAATACCAGGACTCTAGGATCAACTAAATGTCACTTGTAAACTCCAGATATTCTTTGGAATATGCTTTAAATTATAAAAAATGAAAATCTTAAATTTATGTTTCTTCTAATTTCTTTATTGTTTAGTTCAAGAAAGTCTTATTTACTCTACAGGAGGTATCCAATTAATTCATATTCAATGACATGTTTAATTATCTAAATGTAAAGTAATTATTAATTTGATACACAAACAAGAAATGACGTACATATGGATGTTATACAAAACCTTAAGTCATGTGGTAATGTCGATTTGTTCTGTTTTGTTTTTTGTGCAATCTCTGGTTTATATCATAATTAACGCTTATGGTAGAATTTTACAATTATAACAAAAGCCCGAGGTAACCAACTTTTAAAGAGAAGTTTATCTTGGTTCACAGTTTTGGAGATTTCAGTCCATGATCAATCGGCCCTATTGATTTTGTCCTGTGGCAGAAATGAGGTAGATGATCTTGGTGGCTCACATCTGTAATCTCAGCTTCTCAGGTGGCTGAAGCAGGAGGACAGCAAATTTTAGTCTAATTTTGACAGCATAGTGAGACTATCTCAAAATTTAAAAAAAAGTTAAAAAGGAATGAGAGTATAGCTCAGTCATAGAGTGCCCCAGGTTTAATTTCCAGTACCACAGAAAAAGAAAACATAAAAATAAGGTAAATATTGAAGTCCACTGATATTGGCACTATCATTATTTTGGGGAGATACTGACAGTGATTCTTATACTTATTTGAGACATTTGCAGACCTCCTTTTTCTACATGACACTAAAAAGCTGCAGTGCTCTAAATAACTTCTCAATAACTTTGAAATTTTCATCATCTGCATCACTTTTAGCTAGGATACTAAAATCTGTATATTTTTACTATATTTTTGAAGATGACAAAAGTTTGAGAGGAAAAATATAGAAAATAAATGCATGCACTTGAGAGGAAAAGATTATGCCAAGTTTAGATACATAAGAAAGGCCTATATTTCTATATGAGAAAGGCCTATATTTTTTACAAGCAGGATTTCATTGTTGTCTCCAATTCCTGCCTGATTCAATGTCAGATAATTTATTTAGTAGAACTATTTGGAAAGACAATATTATCACTCTTATCTACAGATACATTAAGCAAGTATCTAATCTTTCATTCTATTAGTATAATATCAGATGCTTTAAGCAGTATAAAAAGTTCACAATGCAGTTTTTTCTTTATAAAGATTATAATTTTTGTTTTTTGTTTTTGTTTTAGCTTTTGTTTTTACAAGGAAAAGTAAGAAATATCAACACCTGGTTAAAATGAGTCTGAAAACTTATAAAGGAATTGTGTGATTGGGATCTGAATCTCGACCCACTTTTCTAAAGATGTTCAATAGATGAAGCTACGTAATTCTCTTCCAGTTGTGTACCTCCTTGCCTGCTTGTTTATGGTCAAATTGAGAGTGATTTTACAGTTGGAACAGAGAAGTTTCCCTCTCCTCAGTTATTGTGTTAGTTTTGTCTCTCAATTGAGATAAAATGTCCTTGGCAATCCCAGTAAAATTTCAGTCTTTTCTGTAATACCAGTATTCTGCTACTTATGGCAGTGTGAAGTCCTGGACAGATTATTGGTTAGCTTAAGAAGGAGACTCACCCTCTCGTCTGCTAATTGACATTGTCTTATCCAAACCTATGCTACTTTCCATGTATCCCTCCTGTCCCAATCCCATGATATAGATAGAAGTAAACTTCAACATTTCTCCATTCAGTGATATATTTTGTATTTTATTCTTGAAATACTATGAACAAAGTAATGGTGGATACCAAGTAAATAGCACAGGTTCATTTGATAGTTGATTAGCTAAAAACTTTAGTTTCCATTCAAAATGATTAATTCAGTCAAGTAAATTATTAAAAAAAGATATAAATGTCTTCTGAAAACACAGTCAAAATAAAAATGCAAGCTCTAAGCTGATAAAATCCTCATTAATAGCGATAAGGCCTAAAGCACTTTTTCAAACTAAAAAGTAATTGACTTATTCCAGAAAGGCTTTTCTTTGTAGGATTTAAATGTCTCTTTTCATATCCAAGAACTTGTACCTCACTTAATTACTCAGATAAAGAAGTTTCCAATTTCCTTTTTATAAGATATAGCCCTGAAGACTATTTAAAACAAACAAGTTACACTACTATGATATTTTATGGTGAGGATTTCAAGGCAATTTTAACAAAACTCTATCATAGATAAAGACTAAGTTGATAAGCTTATGTTCTTAATGATACAGAGTTCCAGAGAAGGAAATAAATCCAAGGTCTTTATATATAATCATAGAATGATAATGTACTAATGAACATCTGTAATCTCAATTTAGGAAAACAAAAAGTTTCCTAAATAGTTGAATTCTCATGTAGTCAAGATCAGAGTATGAAAAAGTGTGAATCACAAAACAGTACCACTGCACCAGGGGTCAGTCCCTCAAAAAAGGTAGGATTATGTATTTGTCAGCCACTAATGGAAAACTTTTCAGCATTAGGCTTATATGTTTTGCTTCATTTACACTGTGGCATATATTTTCCTAAATTTCTGGAATAATGGATACATTTTACTGCACATATATTTACAATGAAGTAGGAATAATCTGGTTGCTAGAATTGAGAAGTTTAAGCATTTTTTAATAATTCAAGAAATTTCTAAATTAAAAATTATTGTACTGTTTCTGTGATAGCATCACCTTATATAAATACAAAGATAGAAGGAGAGAAACAGATAGTTTTCAGCCCAGGTTTATTCTAATAGATACAAATGTGCAATGGCTGCCTTCATTTTTTTTCCCATATGCACCTTGAACTCAACACATGTAAAACTGGCTCATAATCTGCATTAATTCTTCTGACCCTTGTAGAAGAAGCAACATTTCTACCCATGCAAAAAAAAAGAAAAAGAAAAAGAAAAAAACAGGAAAACTAAGAATTACCTTTGATCTCATTTTTTCCTCCAACCACATCCAAACATTCACTCAGTCCACACAAATTTTACATCTGTACATTCTCTTACTTAATTTTGCTCTTCTATACCAATACTACTGACATATTAATGTATCCTCTGACTGGATTTAGCATGAAAAACCCTCTCCATTCTTTTTCTACCACTGTTTTTCTTTTCTTCAAATTTACTTCCTAAACAAGTCATATATATATAAACTCAAATCTAATGATACTGCTCTTCTGACTAAATAAGTTTAATGACTATATTTTCTTCAAAATTCTTCTATATTTCTTTATATTATGTATAAGAGAGAAAAAGCTTGCACACCTTTTTCCTGATGAAGAAACATGGAAAATGAGAGAAGTTTTAACTTTAAATCAAGTTGGGAATTTGGATTATTTTATGGGACTGGATATTACCTGAAGGGACTGGCTAGGAAAATCGTGAAGTTCATCTGAGTTTCAGCTAAAGGGAAAGGAAAAACTAGGCTTTCCAAATAAAAATAAAGAATAATTAGAGGTAAAGAAGAACTATATTATACTCTCATGCCAAGTAGTGTTGGCTCAATATATCATCCACATTTGTACTTTTCTATACTTGACACAGTTTCTGCACTTCATGTTCATGGAACTTTGCTTGTTTTAATACTCTCTCCTTCTTTAAAATGCCTTATCTCCTCCTCCTGGTTTACTTAATTTCTTTTCATATTTTAGCACAGAAGCCATCCTCTCACTAAGCAATCCCAGAGACTTCAAATCTTGATCTGTATTGTGTCTTTGTTCACATTATATCTTTGATTTACTCTCATCATCATACTTATAGTATTGGATTTCGGTCATGTGTTTATCTCTGACTCTCCCATAGCCCACAAATGCCTTCAACTCAGGTGATGTGTCTCATTCATCTTTGTATTGTTCAGAACTAAGAAATGGATCTGAAATGTTAGATGATCAATAAATAAAATGAATGAAATAGCTCTGCAGAGAGGAAGAGACAAATGGAATTGTCAGCAACAATAATAGAGAAGTGGTTGAGATTATTTTCCAAGGTGAATGAGGACCTCCATCTTGGGAAGTTGATATTACAATGGTAATACACTTTTTAAAAGAGGTTCTTGAGGACTCACAGAACACAGATTGTTTTGAATGAACACAAAAATTTTACTTTGGATAATATCTTTGGAATGGTTTGAATTATAATCTCTTTGTACATAAGAATTCATACTGGGTAATCTTGGAATTAAAAAGGAAGAAAGTATGGGTCCCCATGTTTGAGAACAAGTCTCTAATGATACCCTTCCTTGGGAAATAATCAATTTCTGAAAAGATTCATTTTATTACCAAAATACAGAGAAGACAAAGGGTTCTTTCAATTCCTTAAAAATAAAACTAAACAGAAGTTTTCATATTACCAGACTCATTTTCTTTAAGGAAATAACTCTCCCAAAATTTCATGTGAAAGAAAATAGGACTGAGTTGTCTGCTGTACTGTTTCACTACATAAATAGAATACAGATTTGCCCACAGACAATTGAAATATAAAGATTATTTCATCATAGAAAAAATATCTCGACACTAGTTTAACTATTCTGTGGAGAAAACACTACATGTTTCTATTTTCTTTGCAGCTATTCCAGGCTAGTGTTTTAATGACATTGCAGCTATTCAGGTCTCCCTCTATATTCCTAGGTGTACATATGTAGATTCAACCAATATAGATAAAAAAAACCTTGAAAATATTGCATCCAGTCAGGTGTGGTAGTGCATGCCTATAATACAAGCACTCTGGGAGGCTTAGGCAGGTTTGCTCAGCCTCGACTACTCAGTGACTTAAGTGAGATAGTCTCAGAAAAAAAATTATAAAGCAATGTAGCTCAATGTGAAGGCCCTGGGTTCAATCTTCAGCACTGAAGAAACAAACAAGTAAATAAATAAAAATTGTGGGTGTACTGAATATGTACGGACTTTTTTGCTCATCATCATCCCTAAACAATACAGAATAACAACTATTTACATAGTGTGTATGTTGTATTATGTGTGATAATTAATTTAGAATTATTTAGAGGAGATGTGATGATAAGCATAATGTTTATGGAAGTACTACACTATTTTATGTACAGACTTGAGCTTCCACAGATTTTGTTATCTTCAGGAATCCTGGGACAAATCTCTGTGGATATGAAGTGCTGACAACCTATGCAAATATGTGTGTGTATGAGCATTCACACACATTCATTTATCAATTAATGATTAGGTTTTTTCTTTTTACTTACTTATACTGCACATTAGTTAATTACTTTGAATTTTACAAGACCATCTAAAGCTTTAAGAATTTCTTTTAATGAAAAGATGAAATTAATGATTGCAATAACCATTATATGGCCAAATAAAAGGAAATGGGATTAAAACTTCTAGGAATTAACAGTACCTAACTAGTGTATTATGTTATACTAAAGGCATGCGGCTTACAATAAAATTAAATACTTCAATTAGCATCAAAATGTCACCAAAGTTGAGTAAGAAAGAGTAAGAGTCAGATTCTTCAGAGCTGGTTTCATTTCTAGAGACACCTCAGCTGTCTGTGCCACTTCAATTTTATGATGATATTTTCAGTGTGCAGTGTTTACAGCATCTTCACGTTCTCTCTGAATGGTTTATGGGAACAAAAGTCAGCAGCCATGAAATTGCAGGAGTCCCCTAATAAGTGCCACCACTTCCTGAAGGAAAACATCTCCACACACTTGTACATACTTGTATAACACTGAGTATAAAACAAGGCATTATGCTGGAAGAGCTGAGATTCTTCTTCCTGTTTTCTTTTTAAGTGGAAATAATCCTATCTGATTGTACAAAGGGTGGATTTAATTCCTTAAATGAAACCAAGTAACTGTGGATTATTTCATCTCTGAATTTACTGGAAAGATTAAAATACATTAATTCACACAACAATTTCCTTGTCTTTGTCCAAAAAAAAGTAGTAAAAAATAACTTACAGAAGAATTAAAATTTTTTAGTTAAAAACTAAAAGGGTGAATACATTTGTGCTTAGGTATATGTATACATACATGCATATATAGAAGTACTAGCATATTTAATTTATTTACTTGAAATCTTTTTTCCTTCCAAATACCAAATCTACCCTAGAAGTAAGGTCTACGTTTTATGAATAAGATGAAATACTCCTTGGATATCATCATTTCTAATGAAATAAGAATTCAGGTTAAAAGAGAGGAAAGATCTGTTCTTAGGACCTTCTGTTTTTGTTGGGGTTTTTTTTGGGGGGGGGTATTCTTTGCGCTTTAGTTTATTTAAATCTTCACCAAACAAGAAAAAAGAAAGATAAATTATTCTTTGGATTTCTGCTTAGCACGTAAGTAAGGTTTAGGACATTGTTCGAGCAAATTATGACAAAAATCACCTTGATATAAAACAAAAACAATACTCAGGATACGTGCTTGTATTTTATTGTAGTGCGTGTAGAATAATGATACATATGTGTCAAGCCACAAGCATCTTAAGCACTTTAAAATATTTGGTTAGGGGATTTTTCCAGTTGCCACACATCCTACCAGATGCTTCAGTGCTTTGATCTTTTCCAAAGTTGGGGATGGGTACATCCATGCTGCGGACGAGCTCCCTGCTGTATGCTGATGGTTTCCCCCAGCTTCTGCCTTATATGTAGCTCATGTCCAGAGGGTTTTCAGTTTTCAAATTCTAGTCACAATAACAAAGACAAGAATAGCTACTTTTAGTTGTATGAATTTACTGCCTATGCATTTTTTGGTATGACTTTTCAGATGAAATTATATCACACAAGATTAAGAATTAAAAGCCAAAAATGTTATTTAAATAAGGTGTGAAACATTGCATAACCATGAAGTTATGGAGCTACTTTCCAAAAGTCAGTACATAATACTGATCTCATTAACTTAAAAATGGCACTAGATATATAAAAATATGTATACATAATAAGAGTTTAGATACATCTACCACAAACATTTGTAATACAAATAACCTTTTCCACAAACATGTACACAGGGGATATTTTGAAACTCATAACACTTGTCAAGAGGAAATTAATTTCAATTTGATCTGAGCTAATGTGAATGTCCAAAATGCCCTTTGGAAATTTAATCACAAAATAAAGATCATGCTCAAGGCATAAATTTGCATATATAAGACAATCTATAACATGGACTAGCTTGATTTAAAACAACACAGTTTAGTAAATAGCCTAGCTCTGTGAACTTGGGTGCATCTCTTAGTTTCAATGCACTTCTATAAATGAGTTAGTTTTGAAGGTAGAGGATACTGAAGCATGTATTCAAAGTATTTTGAAAATAGTAAACACACTTATGATTTATTAGTTTAAACAGTATTAAAAATGTTTACATCATGCATATGTATCATATACATGTATAAAGGTATGGGTTCACCTCATATCTAATCATGGTTATACATTCTTATTTCCATATTAAATATATTTACATATGTTGTAATGAAAATTCAATTATTGAAATTGATAATATTTTATGTTTTTCAAGAAGTTCTCAAGTTGAAGGAAATAGTGTTACAGCATTTTTCCAGTAGTAAGAGCAAATGAGAGATTTGATTCAGTGTTTTCAAAAATTCCTGTTGAAAATTTTGAAAAATCATAGGAGAATCCTCACAGTAAATAAGACAAATTAAAATACATGACTAGACTTTGGATGTTTATATAAGCATGGTAAAGCTCTATATTTGGAGATCAAGATGGTGAGTTACAATAATTCTTTTTTAGACTTCCAGAAAATCATGACTAAGCATGTATTTATTCATGTACATATTTATCTTTGGACACAGATAAAGCAAACAAATAGGATAAACCAAATGAAAAAAAGTTTGTCAGAATTTTTTAAACTGTGAAATAAGACACAGTCCCATTATGAGGGCAGAATAAAAATTTCATTTGCCAAAATATGTTTTTGTAGAACTTCCTCACAGTAGCATTCTTGCGACATGTAAAGTCAGTATGTTATTTACACCAGTTGAAGGGAACTCAGAAATGAATTTTGGACATAGGCTAATTTTAGAAGGTTCAGAAGGAAAATTAAAATTAAGCTTTAAAGCTGAAATGCTGTAAAGCATTTCAAAGATAAAGTTGGTAAATAATATATAAAGTTAGAAAATTGAAATAGATGCTAAATTTCATGGCATATGAATGTCATTGATCAATTTTGAATTTCATTTTGACATTATTAGTCTTGAGATGAATTCAAGCTGTGAGTCTACAAAGCACTGGTCAATTATTTCATGATTTAACCTTTTATTTTCCTCTTAAAATTATTGTACCAAGTTTAGTGCTTGGTGGTGAAAGAACATATAGCACAGATATTAGTTTCTCTAAAAAACTTGCTTGCTCTTTTCTAGAAAAATTACATATTTGACTTATGTGCATTTCTATTATAACTATTTTTACCCTGCCCTAATATCCTGAACGTGTGTTTATTTCTCTATGATTTTCTGGAATGCAAAGATTATAGTTTTTCATTCTCAATGCACTTTCATGTATTTTCAATCTCAATGCAAAATATGACATGTAGCATATAAGCACACAGAGAAGTGAAATGGCAGGAGAATTAATGGGTAAAACAATAAGTAATTGCATAGAAACACATAGTTGTTTATAGTATCAATTAGGTTATTTCAAACTCAAGGCTATTGTTTCATTCATTCAACACATACTGATAGAGTGCTTAGTATATATGAATAAATGAATCTATACCTATCCATGTTATCCATTTTAAATAGTTATCCATTTTAGAAACCAACCATGAAAGTCAACATGTGAGATAAAGGAAGTAATGCCTGATCATGCACAAAGTTCCAGAATAAGGCTCATGAGATAGAGGAATTGAGACCCTCATGGGCTCTGCAAAAACTAGCTACAGTGTCCTTTTCTCTTTAACCTTTCTGGTTATCAGTTTCCTCATTTGGAATTTAAAGGGATTGCCTTAATGATCCTTAAGTCCCATGTGTTCCTACTATTTTATTCTGATTGATATTTGTATTGTTCCATCACAGGTTTTGCAGGCTTCTCATCACAGACTGCATTGAGGCACAGACACAGAATCACAGAGAACAGCACATGGCTCTACAGTTATACTGCATGCAAAATGCAGCAGACACAGCACAGAAGCATTAAGAAGTCAAGTTCCAGTGTTGGTATTGGTGGGCTGTGTGTGAGAGAGAGAACAGGAGAAAGCGTGAGCGCTCAGGTGAAATATTTTTTTAAAGTGACACTAAAACTCAGTTTTGAAGGATGTATTTTGCAGGGGCACAGCAAGGGGTGTAATGAGGTGAGTCATTCCAAATGTCAGAAACAGCATGTGCAAAGAATAGAGTTTCGAAGTAGTGGGAAGGTAAAGGAAATTGGAAGTAGTTTGGGTTTTGTTGAAGAATTAATTTGTGTGACAGGTTGGAGATTGGAGCTGTAGGTAAGAGCCAGACCTAAAGAACTTTGAATTCTATGCCCAAGGGTGTAGACTTTATTCTATATGCAGTGGTGAACTATTAGAGAACTTGAACAGGAAAAGTACTTGACAGATAATTCTTTAGAAATATTATGACAGTTGCTGTGCAAAGTTGAACTTGAAGGGGTAAAAATCCAGGCTGTGGATCTTTTAAGAGGAAAGTAAGATGAGATTCCATTTAGAGAAAAGAAGTGTAAGCTGGAGCAGTGACAGAGATCTACAGAGGAGCTTGTGTTAGATACTTAGAAGGAAGAATCAATCAATGGAGTTTGGTATTTGACTAGAAATGAAAATCACAGATGAATTACAGAGCAGAGTAGGAGATGTTTTATGTGGTATTACAGAGGGGAGATGATTTTATTAATGGAGATGAGGAACATAGAAGCATGAACATGCTCACGGAAAAAAGATGAGTTGGGTGTTAGACATATTGCATTTGAAGTATTTTGGGGAGTATTCAAGAAGGAATAGCATTTTGCATTTAGAATAACACTCTCAGACTTACTACTGTTGCTTAGAAGACTTACCTAACGTTACCACTGATGCCTCACTTCCTATTAATCTGAATCCTACACTAGCCACAGATCACCCTTTCTATATTCCTTGCACCAATGAAACTATCTGGCCCTGAGATTTTGCACTTAAAGTTTGAAATATCCACCCCCCAATCGATAAGCTGGTTTCTGATTATTAGACCTCAGTTTATTATAGCTTGGAGGACTATGTTCTCAGAGTCACCTCCAAAGACTATCTAGAGTTGCTCATTATCATAGTCATATCTGTTACCTTCTTTTAATTTTCAGCAAAGCTTATGTGAGTAGTTAAAATAGCCTTGGGTTTTTTTCTCGGTGTACTTGCTCTGAGCTTGAAAGAAATTTTCTTCTAGGACAAGAACATTGTCTTGGTCACCACTGTGACCTCTGTACCAGAAGCAGTGCCCAATATATACCAATTCCACTGACAAAGTTTGTTGAACAACTAGTTGTTTCAGGGGAACAATAGAGAGGTTGGGCTTGTCCGTAGGTGGAAGGGAAAAGGATTTACTGAGGAGCAAATGAAGGAAAAGCTTCAGATAATTTGAATGACTTCAGCTGTTCCAGGGTGCTGAGGGAGATCCTAGCTGGCAAAGGAGTCACATAATCATGTTTTTGTAAATTCAAATATTCCTTTAAAATATTTGTATAAACTAAAACAAAATTTGTTGAAAGCACTCTATTTTCCACTGTTCCATTCATCCCATGACAGATGATATTGAAAATTTCAGGTATATCTGGGATCTGACTAATGGGACATTGAATTTGGATATATTTAGTTTCATTTTAATAGACTTTACAAAATACATAATCAAAGGCATAATCATATATAGAAGGGAATATTTATTTAGAATGAGGAATGAAATAACTAAAATTTCAGATTTTAACAGGTCAAGAGATACCCAGAAAATAATTTGTTTTTGTTTTTCTGTGCCTGATACAGCTGTGTAATACTTTTTCTATGTTGTTGGCTGCATATTCTGCCATTCAAATGGCAGTACTTTTTATAAAAAATATTTTTATAGAAAATAGAAAGATAATGTTATTTCTGTATTGGGATGGGTGATGTTTATAGAAACACTGGTTCTTTAGAAAATTACTTTTAGCTTTCTATCTTATTAATGGAGCATATAAATTTTAAGGATTGTTTTCAGATTTGGAGAAAATCTCAAATCTTTTATTGTAGAAGTTGCTACTGACATGCTTACTGTTTTGCATATGTATTCAAGTTTGTGCCCCATAAATGCAGACATTCTTAGAAATTCCATTTTAGGTAACTGTCAACAAAGAATGGTTGATGTGCTTATCCTTGAATATGCTTCACTACATAATACATTTCTGAAAAGAGAGTTTCTATTACTAGAGGGACCTTTTTTTGTTTACATTTTGTTCACTTAATACTGGAAGAATTTTCAATTATATACATTTCAAATTTGATTTCACCTATATTGCTCAGACTGTTCCCATTCCTGAGTTCCATGGAGCACAGTCATGTCCCAATTTAATCCTTTGTCCTACCCCTTTTCAGATGAGACCGAGCATGTTCAGGGTGGTATGGTCACAGACCCTACCCCTCTTTCATAAAGTGAGATTGGTGCTTCTTACCCTAAGATAGACTCCAAGTGATTGATTATGTAACTATATACAGCTACATGGAAGTTGACATGTGCATAGGATGATCTAAAGGAAAGAGAAGATGAAAACAAAAAAGAATTCTCACATAAACTTTAGAAAAAGAAGTCTGAGGAATTAGGGAATGAATGATTAGAGAGGCAGACTTAGACAATGGGTGGTCAGAGAGAGAAGCAAAGAGAAGAATCAAAGCAAGGGGAAATATTTATGTGTAATATATAATGTGTTTACAATTAATGTGTTACTGCACTAAATTACACTGGTCACTATCATCTGATGCGTTAAAGAATGAAATTAATTAAATTATACAAAAGACTACATTTTAAAGTTATTAGCTTTAATGTAAAATTTAAAAGAATACACCTGTATTAGTGTCTTCAGGCTTCCATAACAAAATGCTGCAAACTGAGTAGTTTGAACAACAGAAAATTATTGCCTCACAGTTCTTCAAGCTAGTAATTTAGGGTGAAGGTATAGCTAGATTTGTTTTCTTCTGGGGCTCTGAGGAAGAGACTTGTTCCAGACCCTTCTCTTGGGCTTGTCTTCTCCCCAGGTCTCTTTATACCATATCCTCTGTGTATGCATCTCTGTTTCTACAGTTCTCCTTTTTTATAGAGACACCAATTTATCATGTATGGGGTTACCTTGATGATTTTCTTTCAACTTGATTACCTCTAAAGACTCAACTCTCAAATAAATGTACATTCTCAAATACTGGAAGTTAGGACTCTAACATGTCTTTTTTTGAAGAATGAAATTCAACCAATAACACTAAACTTAAAATTGTATCTCATGATAATATTGACAACAAATGAAACAACACAAAGAAATTTATTACCATGGGTATGCCCAATAGTTTGTTTGCCTGTATTTTTATTAATAGATGAAATACAATTCAGTAGACAGGTGACTACTTTAAATAAAACTTTCATTCAAAATAAAACATCCAGAAGAAAAAAGAACCTTTGTACAATATCGGTGGAAATTGTAATATAGCATCTTGGAGATTGGAGATTCCTCAAAAATTTAAAAATAAAACAATTATATGATTCAGCAATGCCACTTTGATTGTATACACAAAAGAAATAAAATCGCTATGAACAAGTGCTATCTCCAGTTCCATGATCATTGGACAAATACTTATAGTAACAGCAAGATATGGGATCAAGTTAAATGTCCATCAACAATGAATGGATAAAGAACATGTGTGTGTGTGTATATATATATATATATATTCATACATATATATAGATTTCAAATGTGATAAATATATCTATATCTATCTATCTATCTATCTATCTATCTATATATATGAATACTACTCAGCCTTAAAAAAGAAAACAATGTCATCATTTAGAAAACCATGGATAAATATGAAGGACCTGTTACTAAGTGAAATAAGTCAAGCATAAAAAGATATATATTTCATAATCTCATGTATATATGGAATCTAAAAAACTCAAATCTTGAAAACAAAGAATAGAACAGTGATTATCAGGAGTTAGGGAGAGGAACAATGGAGATGTTGATCAAAGAACACAAAGTTTTAGTTAAGAGGAATAAGTTCTGGAGTTGTATTATACTACCTGGAAATTATAATTGATAATGATATAAAAAGATTCAAAATTGTTGAGAGCAGATTTTAAATATTCCATTTCAAAAACAATGATTATGGTAATAGTAGTTATATTAATTTGTTTGACTTAATTATTTAATAATATATACCTATATAAAAACACTATGCTTTACTCCATAAATATGGACAAAGAAACAATTCTTAAGAACAAAAAACCAAACCATTCAACGCATACAAAATACCAGTAAAATAGCAACATATATACTAAGATGTAAAGCATATATTTGTAAAATATTGTTCTGTGTCTAAGGAAATGCAATCCTCTGAAGACTTGCTGCTTTTCTTTCTTTTTTTCATGGCAGCATCTAAAAAAAACATAATTTACCAAAGTGGTAAATTGTCCAAGAGGTAACTCCCGTTTGTTACTTGTCCCAGTGACAATACATATAAATGCTCACTGTATGGACATTTGGCTGTCCTTGAGAAATCAGCAACAGATATGTATTCATATATTGTTATGGCTTTTATCTAAATGTCCCCCAAAGCCTGAGGAGCTCATAGGAAGGGATTTTAGGAGCTGACTGGATCTAGGGCATGTGATACTAGGATTAAGGCTATGGTAATTTCGTCCACTAATTGGAATTAACATAGTTCTGGGTGTGGCTTAATGCATTTAACTGAAGACAAAAGACGCACCTTGGATGTGGGTGGCACCACCCAAAAGGTTTGTACCTTGTATGGAATAAAAGGGAAAGGTAGGCTGGCTCCTTGCTGCTACATTGCCTGATGCATGCTTTGCAATGGACTGCTTCTCCTCTGGGATGTTGCTCTGCCATGACACCCTGCCTTGGAGCCAGCCGACTATGGACTGAAACCCATAGTGAGCTGAAATAAACCTTTCTTCCTTTAACTTTGAGGGTGTTCAGGTTTTCTCTCAGCAATGAAGAAAAGTAACTAAGACATATTCTCATATGCATGTATACACAACATATACATATATACAAGTATGTGAATATATGTCAGTTATTTACACGTTGTATACATATGTATACATATATGCATGTGTATACAGCTCATTCTCTAAAACTTAAAAATCAGAGGAAAAATGTTTTTTATAAAATAAATCAATGAATGCAATAGGCAAAAATCATAACTAAAGTATAAAGGGTTAAATGTATAGGATTTATAGCATTTATTGTAAGTTAAAAAGCATATAAACACTTGTACTAACACATATTTATTTAAATTAAATTACAAAATCACATAAAAGTAAAAACAATTAGTTTATTCTAATTATTATCTTTTCAAGATAATAGATAATAATAAAGAAAAGATAATTGTGTAATAATGGCACATATTTAAAAATAATTTTCCTCTTCCTTTCAGAGTATTTGATTCACATTGTAGTTATTTTCAGAAGCTGTAATTCCATAACCTGGACATACTGTACCAAAGCAAACAGATAGGTTCACAACCCTCTGCTTAACTTTTGCTATTTATACCGGAAGCCCTTCTGATATGGCTTTGGATGGTGTAAATTTTACTCCTGTGCACTGACAAGAACATACAGTAGAAGAATTGTCTTTTGTAAAATCTAAATCTTTTTTCACCATAAGCACTTCTCAAATGTTAAATTTAAAGACATTTAATTATCAGCTATTCTTTAGAGCCTGGAAAAAATAATTTAGTGCTCAGTAAAATGAGCATGCAATCTGTTATTACTGTTTTTTTGATCGCTGAATGTGAACACTTTATACATTCATACAAGAGAGGCAATAATAGTGTTTTCTTGAGAAGGCAGAAGCAGAAGAAGGAAGTTTGCACCTGCTCAACTCAGTAAAAAAAAATTGGCATGAAAAATACTGATGAAAATTGATGAAAAATACTGATATTTTCAAGAAACTGGTGAACTCATAGCATCAGAAATATCATTAACTTTCCAGTGATATATTAGACTATTAATTTTTAGTGATGTTCAGAGTTCATCAAAAAGTGCTGTCACTAAATCAATTTCTGTGGAAATAAAATATCAATGATATGCAAACTCATAGCTGCAAATCAACATCTGACTACAAAAGATACTCTTTTGTACATGTGCTATGAAAGCCCTAAAGTGTAGCTGTTGATGCTACCTGAAATGAGATGTAAAATTTCACAAAATCAACCCTAACCCTAACCCTAACCCTATCCTAACCCTAAAGGAGTAGGAAATTGTGATTTATATAATCTACTATTGCCTTTTTTGTGTCTTTATTTTTAAAATAGACTTTATTTCTTAGACCAGTATTAGGATCATAGCAAATAGCAAAATTGAGCAGATTTCACATAACTCCTATCCGTATGCATCCATGGCCACCATCATTATAAAAATAACCACATACATTTGTCAAACTGATGAAACTACATTAGCACATCATTGTCACTCAAAGTCCGTAGTTGAAGATTTGGCCTTGGTTTTGTGTGTCTTATGGATTTGGACAAAGGCATAATGACATGTCTCTACCACTACTGGATCTTAGAGTAGTCTCACTGCCCTAAAAATTCTCCCTTCTCCACCTATTCAGCCCTAATTCCATTCCTGATGACCACTGATTTTCTTTACTGTCTTTATACATTTGCCTTTTAAAAATATCCTACAATTTGAATCATCAAATAGTGTACAGCTTCTTTCATTTGGCAATAAGCATTTAGGTTTCTTCTGTGTCTTTTTGTAGACTGATAGCTCATTTGTTTTCAGAATGGAAAAACATTGTGTAATTTAGATATTTTGAATTTTATTTACTCATAGTTTATTAATTTATTGAAGGAAACCAGGTTACTTAAAAGTTTTGACAATTATAAATAAAATTGCTCCAAATATATCTGTAGATAAAAGATTTTATGTGGACATAGTTTTCATTTTCTTTAGGTGATTGAAGTTGCATTAAATTTATAGAGCAAGTTGAGAAGAGCTGACATACTGAGTCTTTCTATCCATGAATACAGAATATTGCTTTATTTATTTATTTATTTATTTTTCCATCATCAGAGTTTGTAGTTTTTCTCATGTAAAATTTGTATATATTTTATTATATTTATACTTAAGTATTTCATTTTTTGGAATGCTAATGTATCTATTCCAGTGGCAATTCATGTCAGCATGATGATTCCCACTAAATTCCCAGGTTTGTTCTCTGTTTCTTGAAGAATTACTAATCAATGGGAAAACAGTTTCAGGAAGCAAGACAAATGCATTGTAGAAATATTTTTATGACATTGGACCTATGGGCATCAATATTGTTCTGAAACTACTGTATTGAAAACGTATTAAGTGGATGGATCTCATGTTAGGTATTCTTACTATAATAAAGTATTAAAAGTAGCTTATATAGGCTTTTTTCCTGGTGTTCCTGGATACTAACTACCAAATATTAGGATAAATGAAATAATTAATTTCCCTTGTAATTTAAATTATTGTACAGTGTCAAGAATGTTAATATTTATTTATGAGGAAAAATAATAAATAAAAATGTCAATTAAACCAATATCTCTAATATTTGTCTCAACTATCTATTGATAAATTTTAGATATACAAATTATTATTTGCACATGTATATGTTCTAAACTCCATCATCTGGACTACTCCTCAATAACTTGTTACTTGATGTTAATTTCTTGGTTGTGGCTTTGACTGTGTGTACTCCTGTGCCATTCTCTACAGGCTACGTTGCCCAGAGTATCTTGCTAATTGATTTGGCAAATAGAGTTGTCAAGACCAGGACTAGGTATAGCTAAAGGTCTGAGGGAGAAGAGACAGAGATGGTGCCTGGGTCAGAGGGATGATGGTGATACATGGAGCAGGAGGCCATTGGAGGAAAACTATGCAGATGATTCCAATATTTGGCCTGCAGTGAGGGGACTGGAAGTGGGAGGTCTCTGATGGACGTTAACAAGGCAAACTACACTGCATCCTCTTCTTCCCAAATGAGCTGAGGCCATAGGTTCTTAGGAAATAGTTAAAGGTCTATGGTTAGCCACGCTCAAAGCATGGTTTGTGGGCCAGGGATTTAGATCAGGGCCAGGAATTTAGCTCAGTGGTTCCAACACCTGTCTCACAAGTGCAAGGTCCTGAGTTCAATTCCCGGTACCAAAAAAAAAAGCATGGTTTGCAAGCAGGATGGTGGTCCAGAGTGATCAATAGGCCTCACCGCTCTCAGGGAGAAATGAAGCAGCCCATAGTAGGGAAACCTGTGTGACAGCCTGAAATCAGACTACAACTATGGCGCAAAAAGACTGTGGGGACCCTGTGGTTCTATGAGCTAGCAGCTGTGTGAAGGTTTTTGTTTGTTTCCTCAATTTTTTTTAGTAATATCATTGCTTTAGTTTATTTTTTTCAATTTTTAAACTTTTTTCTATTTCTCTCAGTCTTTTCTCGTTTTAACTTCCTTTTCTTCCTATTCTATCTTATTCATTCCACCTCATTTTCCCTACCGCCTTATCCTCCTTCTCTTCCTTTCCACATTTTACATAGCATATGTATTTTTCAAGTACTCACATATAAGCAAAAGAGAATAAGAATTAACTAGTGCTTTGAGTTAAATGGAATCATTTGTGGCCATGTTGGAGTAACCCTTAAGAGAACGATGCATAGAGGATCCCGATAAAGCTAATTACAAATATGTTAACAGATTCTGACAACTTCAAAATGGACCAAAGACCTAAATACTAAAACAGAAACAATCTGCTGGAAGATAACATAGACATGCCTCTTGAAGACACATGCAAGACATTTCTAAATAGAACTCCAATTGTACTCCAATCAACAAACGGTATTATATCAAATTAAAAACTTCTGCATAGCAAAGGAAACAACAAACAGAGTGAAGAGACAAATATTTTTGCTAGCTACTGCTCTGACAGGGAAAAAAACATCTAGAATATATAAAGAACCCAAAAGTCAGACCTCCAAATAAGAAAACTAATTGAAAAGTAGGCAACTGAAATTAATACACTTCTAAGAAGATCCACAAATGGTAGAAATTATATGAAAAAAGGCTAAACATGGCTGACCATCAGAGAAATGCAACGTAAAACAACAGTGGGATTTCATTATCAAGAAATCAAATAATAGCAAATTCTGGTGAGGCTGCAGGGGAAATGGTATCACTCTATGTTGTTGTTGGGAGTCCAAACTGATACAACCATTATGGAAATCAGTAGGGAGATTCCTCAACAGACTAAAATTAGAAATTCCATTTGATCCTCCTTTTTCATATATTCTTGAAAGATATCATACATCATATTACATCATATTACAGTGATGAAATACACTGTACAAATACATCATATTACAACAATGCAAAGTATAACAATATTGCTAACAGCACCAATCATAATAGCTACATCTTAGATTCAGCCTTTATGTTTATCAACAGACAAATGGTAAAGAAAATGTGATATTTGTGCATAGTGGAGTACTTACTACTCTGCTATTAACAAGCATAAATTTGATTTATTTGTAAAAAAATGGATGCACCTTGAGATCATAATATTAAATTAAATAAATCACTCACACAAGCTTAAATATCTCATCTTTCTCTTACATAAAAAGTTTAAAATCAAAATACTTTTAAAAACAAAATGAGGGATAGACAGTAGGAAACAGGCCTTTTGCAAATGGGAAAGGGATCTAATGATGGAAGAAGGGCGAAGGACAGGAAGGAAGGCAATAAAAAGAATTAACATATGTCATATACACATACCTATTCTCGCCAATGAATGTAAACGATATGTATTGCAAATATGTTCTAACAAAAAAGATTAAAATTCTTCTCCATTCAAGAAAAAATATAGAGCAAAACAGTTTATTTTTTATTTTTTCTTCCTTTTTTTTTCCCGTTCCGGATCAAACTCAGGACCTGTAGCTTGCCAGGCAGGCTCTGTGCTGCTGAACTACATCCCTGGCCAACAGTTTCATTTTTATTAATGATTTGAGCTTGGAATTTTGTAAGTTTCAAATACAAAAATATGAAATTAAAAGAAGAAAAGATGATAGGTTTTCAGATCAGGATGAGTCATAGATCAAAGCCAATAAACTTCATTTATTTTTTCATTTTCACCTGGTTTGATGGTGAGACAAGACAATCCACTCTAACGCTACAGTTCTGAGACTTGTGTATTCTAGTTTTATGAGTCTCAGGACCACATATCAATCCTTGGTTCAGCGAATGTTATCCCTCATGGGGAAAAGAGTTTCCAACATCCAAAGTTTTGTAACCAAGCTCTGTATTTCCTGTGATCTTTTCAGCTATAGTATATTTCTGGCAGCTGCTTCTTCACTCAGCATACCTAATGGTCATGCACACATAGTCACACTTCCTTTACCCTCATACGAGTCATAAGCTAATGTGCAGAATACCATGAATTCATTCTTTACTTATTATTTGATCATAAGGTGTTTCCCTTATAACCTTTGTAAAATGAGGAAGACATATCAGTGTTAGCATTATATAATTCACTTTAGAATCATTATTGCTTTCCATTCCCACAGTCTGGATTAGAGATAATGATTCTAATAGAGGACACATTTCCATAGAGTATGCAAGGATTCCACAGAACTTGAAGTTGAAGCTACTGGCTAATTACTGTATTTCTCATTCAGTCTACCCACAGGTAAAGAAAGGAGTTATCATACTAGGAAGATAATTGGCTGAGATGACCAGAAGGAATGGAAATTATTTTTATATTAAAGAGCCTGTGATGCATATTATAGAATCCAAAAGATTCTCCTGATCATCTCTTGAAGTACTTTTCTGCTCAGTGACAGCAACGTATGGACAATTATAGTCCAATAAGAGGAAGGAACTTTTGGTTCCTCTTTGAAGATATCCTCTTTGAGGATAATGATTTAAGTCAATTCCACAGACAAGAAACCCATACCAACAAAAGTGCTCTTTACACAAGTGACACATGAGTTCCTACCTTTAAACTTATACTACTTACTACTGATTTCATGTTCTGAACTTTATTATTGGCACAGAAAGACATCTTGGAGAGCTACTGGGTACTCAAAATTGTGCTACCTCGAAGTGTTGGAAGATAAGGCCATGGAGAAATATTTTAACCCAAGGAACTTGGGAGAAAATGGATAAATTTTTTATGTGTTCTCCAGACAGTCTTGCAACATATTTCATATATTTCTTTAGGAGACCCTCCAGAATGCAGAAACCAGTTGTCCATAGCTGTGACTAAATTGAAAAGACATCTTTATATTTGTTCTCCTTTCTTTCCTATTTTGTTCTCTTGCCTCCTGGATCACAGTCCTTCATAAAATAGGTTCACTAAACCTTTGCTTTAGATCTGGTTTCTGGGGAATTAAAGCTAAGATACTGCTCATTATGAGAATGTCAACACCCATGTAAAGCTTACAAATTCCAGATTATAAACTTTTATGGCATTCAGCAATAGATCACTGGAGGGTTCTATTTAAAAATGTACAGAAAGCACTCCAAGCTACAAATTATATTTTCTTAATTAGGTACAGAAGTCCCTCTCCTTTTACCTGATGTTTCATACACCTCTTTCATAATGTGTTGATTAGCATCTAATGGAGAACACACCATATGTGCCACTCTATCCTTCCCTTTACTTTAATATTTTTACTCAGTCCCAATTATGTAGCAATGATCCCAGGAGTTTTAATAGGTTGAATTCAAAAGATGCCATCCAGTGAAAATACCAATTTTGTGTATCTGTTATTCTTAACTCCTATGTATTTTCTCCTTTGCATTTTCTTCCTCTATTGCAAAGGTACATCAATAACTTCATAATATGGTTACTATTATAAAGAAAACAAACTAACAAAGTTCTCATCCATCAGTGAATCCTTCAAGAATTCCTTAGTCACTATTTTACATTTTGAAGGCATTCATTACATATTTGCTTATGGAAGATATGGCCATTTCTTTAAATAAATCCAAATTATTCAAGACAATAAAACAAAAGAAAACAAGTAGAAAATGACAGTATACTTGTCTCAGAGACATCTCTGAATATTTAGTCTTTGCTATTATGACTTTAAATCCATCATTAAAATTTGCCTGTTATGAGGAACAATGAATTTCCTCACAGTTCATACCGTACTAATATATTTTTAGATGTAACTATAATAATAAAGAACTCAGTGTTGACCAGAAGGTGGACAATTTCAGCACCTTCAATTTATTTTCATCATGCCCTCTTACACCCTAACAGATAAAAATCCTTTCTCATTTTTTGATGAGACTGTGGTTTGTCCTAAATCTAGGCCCTTGTAGTTGGAATCTTTTTCCCAGCCAGTTCTGTTCCAAGGAAAAGATCCTCATTATTATCTGTAGCCAGGATTCACTGAATTTTCTTTCCTACATGTACATTGCATTATTATTACTGATTTTGTGCCTTTCATTGACAAGTCACTCCTGTGACAAAGCCAGCATGGTAGCCACCATTTCATTCAGTCCTTGCTCCAGGTAGTAGACGTTTCTTATGTCAACTTGTTCACAGGCTTCGCTTCCCTAGATTGTCTCTTCACCTCAAAGCACCCTGCGTTAAAACTCACTGTTTCTTACAACCCATGCATACATCTTTTCCTTTGTAACTTGGATTCATGGATGTCATCGACCTTTTTAACTCCCATAGGGTTTTAATTTATAAAGTGCTAGCAGTTCCTGAAAACATTTATATTTTGATAGGTTTCTTCTAAAGGTGAAACCTCTTTAAATCATAAAAAATATTTCTAATGGTAGAATTTAGATACATTTAATAGGTATGTATTTCCAGTTTGAGTGCATGTGTATCTATATGTCTGACTGTCCTTAGCTATCCTATTATCTATTTTTCTACATTTATCAGCTGTTCTAAATAGATTTAATATTAATACTAGAGGAGAGATGGTATCATAATGTTTTATTGAATGACATAAAAAGAAAAAATGGAGTAAAAGCTATGCCATGGGCTGAGAAAAATTCTGACTATTACTGTGTAGAAAGTGTAATAGACTAGAGGTAATCTGGCTACTAAATTTTCTTACTTTATGATACTACTATTTCACCACACAGAAGCCAGTTCCCTAACTCCTTTTTCACTTTGCAGAACTCAATCAGTCTGCTAAAAATCAGGATGACTTAAAAACAATTCAGATTTTCAAAAGCAAATTGAAGGTGAACTATTTAATTTTTTGCATCTAGCAGTACAATGTCCTTCTAATGTAAGCTCTAGAAAAATATAATATATTTTATGGCCTAATTCTGAATCTACATAAAGCATGAAACATTTGTTTAAAACTGTAGTGTGAATAAGGGGGGAAAAAGAAATTAACAAAATCTAAGTATTAGAAAGGAGAAGTAAGAGGGGCCAGGGATTTAGCTCAGTGGCGCTGGTCCTGAGTTTGATCTGTGGTACCAAAAAAAAAAAAAAAAGCAGAAATAAGAGAAAATGCAAAAATATTCTTCTCAATTGACACTTTTACTTGATTGTTCAAGCAGCTTTAATGGGCTTTAGAATGGAGCACACCCCCGGCAATTCTTTCATGGTTGTTTTGCAATGCACAGGATGGCTTTTCAAAGAAAAGAAAAAAATGGAAACAGAGTCAATTGACATTTTTAACAGCACTTGCTTTTTTGCTTTTTATTAAAAATTGTATTCATAGTAATGTGAGAAAAAAGTTAAATAGGTGACACTAAATGTGTATTATTACTTAATGCCACTGTCAATATCTCTCTACCCTAAGTTCTACAGCTCAAAGGCAGTCACTTTCATTTTGCTTATTTTTCTGCTATTTCCTAACATACTAATAATGAAGGTTGGTGCAATTTTCTTTAGCAACTTAGGCATTTATCAATTATAGGAGTTCAGACTTCCTTTTAAAACAGATAACGAATTCAGCTCTATTGATGAGAACTTCCAAGAAAAAAGGACAAATCTCTTAGTGACAAATGAGATAGTTATTCCAAAAAACGTCAGTGTTAGATTGAATTTCACATTTTATCTAGTTTAGCCACCAAGTAATGCTTACTTTTTTTCTAACCACTGTTTCTTAGAGAAGCTCAGCTTCTGCACGGATTCCCCCATGCTCTGTGAAATTATAGTTCTTAATGACTGTTGTCCACTTATAATCTCACTGTCCTCCATCTTTTCTTTTTCTCTCTCTTCCCTCTCCCTACTTTCAAATTAATCTCTGTATTCCTGCTGGAACATCTTCCTCTTGTTTGACATACCACATGGAATTAGTACTCTTCTATCTGATAGATCTACAAACATCTCAAATAATACTAATTTATTTTTTACTTCTAGCTCTAATATGTTAAATATTTTAAATACCATATATCCAGTTCTTTTTCCATCATCAAAGCTATCTCTAAACATTTTGTCTTTCTTTATGCCCACTTCTAAAGTGTGTTTTCTAGAATGCAGCTCATAGAATGGGATGCCAAGTGGAGTGTCCTCACTTGTTTTTCTTTGAGGAAGCTACATCACAGTATTCACTGATGTTGAACATAAGTGGCAAGCAAAACATATTATAAAGCTTCTTTTTACTAATTCTTGACTCTTTTCTGCTGAACTTTTGAACTTGATGTCTCAGATTTAACAATAGGACCATTTTATCTTTGTTTCATTTTACTTCCACTTAGCTCAAATTTATTATTAAGTTTGAGAATTCTTAGTATCTTGATTCTAACATCTGTTAAATTTCTCATTATCTCCATAGCTGTGTCAACTACAATTGCCTCAATCCTACCATTGCTACCTTTTCCTTAGTAAATAATAAAGACATTCAACCAGGTTGGGTCAGGGATAAACTTCTAGACATTTCTCTTCCAGGTTGACATTGATTATTTGATAAATATTTCCAGAAGTCAAGTTAGTTAAAGATACAATATGTCTGATACTCTGTAGAAAGAGATTTAACAAACCCATTAAGCTAGAGCAATTAATACTAAATGACTGCATAAAATATTAATAAAATTATTTGTATAAAATTATGGCAATTTATTTAAAAGATTTTTTTTGTGATTTCATATGACTAACAATTATGTTCAGGGTTTGAGAAAAGTGAGTCAAAATAGAACAGATACTCACATTCTGACAGATGTTATAACTTGGTCAGGAACCCTTGCAAGGTCTTGTTTTACTTTGAATTTGTATGGTCAAGGTGATGCTGTCAGAGACTTATGCATAGAAGGAGCCCAAAGATGTTGTCATTTTATTTTTAAAACAGAGTTAGAAATGCATGAGCAAAAAAGAAACCAGCAAATAATTGCATTTTAAGACCTGTGAGGATAGTTTCTTGCAAGGGAATTGTTGAATGAATATAAAATATGGCCCCCAATGCACTTGTCGCCTAGGCAATATCTGATTTTATCAGCAAAGTGATTTTTCAGTCCCTGTGAAGTCATCACTACCAAATTTTGACAATTTCACAGGAAGTCAATGTATGCATTGGAGCCTTTCTTATTTCCATGTCAGGAACTATTTCTATCTTTTCTTGGATAGAACAGATGGGCAAAGTCTCTGCTATCAGAAATAAAGAATAAAACTTTCCCATTAACCCAGAGACACCGAGGAAATAGTTTCTCTTCTCTGGCATTTTCCTGATGATTGGTTCATTCCTAAACACATGCTACTGAGACTCCATTTCTATTTTGTTAGTAAACTGGGGCTGAAGATAAGATTCTGGACAAATTTTTGCTTCCTTGTTTATTATCAAAATGAGGACCTTATATGTTATTTCTTGCTAATTTAGTAAATTTTATTAATTAATTATTAAAGAGAAGTTACCTAAAATGTAAATGCTTATGCATATTTGAAATGAAAACTATGATCTATTTTAATGTTTCTTTTTAACTACATTGGCATATAAAAGAGCTGTGTTATTTAACCTCATTTAAGTTTTGAGAAGTGGTTATGTCAGTTCTATTCTGGTTTATGACAGAAAGTAATTGTCTAATCTCTGATGCTGTATATTAAGCATCCTAATTTCTTAGAGAAAGCGCCAAAGATGAAACATTTTTTATTAGGTGTATGGTTAATTAGAAATAGAGTTCTCTTATGCATCTTGATGTGGACCTGAAAGAGAGCAGAAGATTTGCACTAACAAAATAAGGAAATTCTGAATATCAGTGGTGAGTATTCTAGATGAATAAACCCATATGGACAATAACATATATTACTTTATAAAGAGAGCATATTGAGGGAAACAAAAAATACAGGTGAGGACTCACAGAAATGTTTCAAAGACAAGATAAATATACAATAGCAGAAAGAGAATAAAAAGTATATTCCAATCACACAAAACACCACCACAACAATGACAAGATGATAATCCCCAAATGCAGAACTTTATAATATTATCAATAGGCTTGGCCCCCAAATTATGAAATGTTTTCTAAAATACATACTTTTGATAGCACAGCATCAGAAGATTGAGAGAAAACAATCTTAGTCTTGAATAGGCGACAACTTCAAAATAAGACAGTATCAATAATACTTTCTAACTGGCAGTTGCCTACTGTGCTCTCAATAAATTCAGTTCAAGTTTACTCTGCATTTCACCTTTCCCCTAAAGATTTAGAGCATCTTTCTGGCAATCGCTCTTTGGAGGGCCTGATTTCTCCTTTCAATGAATTTGCTCCTGCAGAGTTGTCCTCACAGGGGCAATCTAGTTATCCAAACCATGTTTAACCTTGTGTTTATAAGGTTGCCTTTGTTTTCTCTGATGCTTAGGGAAAAACATTCTGTAGTCTCGATGAAGCTAAGGAGAAATGGGAGCCAACACCATAAGTTTTATAGTTTCCGTGCTGTGGAGGTCACTGCTCTATTGGGAAAAATAGAAACTGTAGTAGATCAAGCTATAACTTTAATATTTATGAGCTCTAGGCATTAGGTCTGTGCAGCTGAATTCTATGTTGAACATAAGAGTAAACTGGATATATATATGTATATATATATGCATGTTCATTCAATAACAATTATAATGATCACAACTTAGGTGTGTATTCAAATATAAACATAAAAATTTTTTTTTCTGCTACTGTAATATTATAGTGCCATATTTTTTATTTTTATTACTTTAAGAAACCTTTATGGAAATGCTAATTAATTTAATTCAGCTGTTTAACTCCTAATATTATTGGAAACTTTAAGTAGGTATAATATCAAATATTTATGTTTATCATATATAACAGACTTTTAAAAATTTTCGTATATAAAGCTTTTAATTATGGCATGTTCTGAATATAATGTTTTCTATTATCATGAAAAAAATTACTTAATTTTACCACTTCTGAAAGAGTAGTCACAATTTGCAGTTTCCAGTTTATTTTTTAAATGAACAAAAAACAAGAGGCTATTTCATATAATGAAATATAATCATCTTTAAAAACTTGGAGCTATGTAAATATTTGGTTCATTTAACAATACCACTGAATTTTCCTTGCTTCACAACTTTAAAACATTGCAAAGAAATAAAACCAACTTAATTATCACAGAAACAGTTTTGAAATTCAGCAGTTGCCATGGATATAACATATGTTGCAAGCAAGCAAAATAGCAATAGTCATACTGTTATAACTAGTTAACAATTATAAATAACATGTGAATACCAAGTATTTTATTTCTAATGCTTGTTGCAAGTCAGATACTATAGCAAAGAAATATGGAATTATCTTCTTGAAAAATCCTTTTATTTTTAATACTAGCTTCTCTTAGTTCACTGAAAAGAAAGTTATGTGTTATCATTATGTTTGTTTCTTGCAAAAGAGATTCTTTTTTTGTGTATGACTTGTACTCTGAGCAATGTTTTGGCCCTTCCTTTAAAATTATGTTTTTAAAAATCCTTTGGTTCTGCAATTTAAAAGCACTTTTCCATGCAGGGACTTTTAGAATGACAGTTTACTTTATACACAGTGAAAAAAGACAATAAGTAGCATTGAGATTATGTTGCCCTCTGTAGCTGAAAAGAATCTGAATCAACTGTCAAATAACTATTTTGGAAGGGAGTATAAATGGACTATTATGTAATGAGTTAGTGTGACTCAGAGCTACTAAAAACTTATTGGTTCACATGGATGTGTAGAACTGTATTCATTAGAAAGCTTTGTATACTACAGGAAAATTCAAAGAACTATGCAAGAACCTCCCCACTGCTAAGAAAGGCCAAGGAAACCTGACATAGTTCATGGAGAAATATCACATGTTGACCACATCTCACTTTTTAAAGTTTTTTATATTAATACATATTTGCAGCACGTAATGATTACATTCTTCGTGGGGAGTTGGTACATTTATATAACAGTGATACATGAATACCCATGTTTATAGCAGCACAATTCATAATAGCTAAATCTTGGAAGCAACCTATATATACTCAAAAGATGAGTGGGTAAAGACAATTTGGTATTTATACACAATGGATTACTACTGTGCCATAAAGAAGGACAAACCTGAGTCATTTGTGGGAAAATAGATTCACCTTGAGACCATAATATTAAGTGAAATGTCAGACACACAAGCTTAAATTTTGCCTGGTTTCTCTTATATGAGAAACCAGAAATATAAGTAAAATTCAAAATAATAGAGAGACAATAGAAAAAAGTGAGATAGATATTTTGCAAAAGGGAAGAGGACCAGGAGATGGGGTGGGGGTTGAAAAAAGAATTAAGATGTTATGTTCATATCGCTTTTTCATTTACATTATGTACAATTTATTATCTCCTATACTTCTCGGAAAAATCTTGGAAAAATAATTTTAAAAGGTTGAGAAAGGTTTAAAATTCATTTGGAAGGTGGTAGGGAATTAATGTGAATATGATATGTAACTTGCCAAATGAATCTCCTCATCTGTAAAGATACTGTCAATAATAGCTGTCCTTTTTTTCTCACAAATATTATCATAAGACATGTACTAAATACAGATATATATATGTAAATTTATTGATCTCCTTAAAACTTTAGGTTGGGGCTGGGGATTTAGCTTAGTGGTTTCGCTGCCTGCTGCACAAACTCAAGGACCCGAGTTCGATCCCTGGTACCAAAAACAAAACAAAACAAAAAAACCTTTAGGTTAATTATTAGGTTGAAGATATCAGAAACCCCTAAAACCGACACTTTCTTGAGAAGAAAACAAGGGTTTGGTAGAAGCTTTTGGGATACTCAGTTTCATCTACAACCTTTGGAAGAGTCTCATGAAAGTTGATCACATTTTTGAAAGAAGATTATTGTCATAATCCAGATATAGCTTGGTCTGGAGAGGATCACATAGACTTCACTCACTCAGCATCATACCTAGCACCCTCAGGGTCACACTGTCTGGCTTCCTGGCCCTTCTCTGAAATCTGGATGGAAGCTTCCCTCACCCCACAACTTTTGCATGACATGTGCCTGTAAAACCTGCACCACATGGATGAGACAATAGTCAGCTTGACTAGTCGGCAGCCCACCTTGAATCATGGCTATAGTGGTCTCTGAATGCTTAGATGGTTGAATTCAAAGAAACATCCCCCTCTATGATCCTGAATAAGCAGGGCCTCTGGGTCTCCCTTTTAAATGAGAGGTTTACAGTGTTGTACCCTTGAGCCTGTAAAGGGTGGGGCCTTGCTAATTCGTTAGATGCTTTCAAGCCATCTTCCTATCACCTTGATGCAAAGTACTTGGCTCTATTTTCAATGATAATCTCTACAGCAACCATGTTTTCTATGATCCCAATTTTGCAGACATGGTGTTTCTGGTAAAACTGCAAACTTTTCACATCTTTTGGCTTTAATATTCACTCCTGATTTTCATTATAGGTTTGGCTGAAGGCAGTCAGCAGTGCCCATGTCACATGAACAATTGACTGCTTCAAAGTTTTCTCTACCAGATTAATTGGCCTACTTCCAATTTCTCAATTTATCAATTTTTTTCAGTCTCAGGATATGGACAAAATGTAGACAAATTTTCTACCAGAGCATAACATCCATGGTCTCTAGTCCAATAGCCTATGGAACCCTTGTTCCCAACTGCATCTCCTTAACCTGGCCTTTTTTATTGTTTGCATTTCTATTCTTTTCCAAAAAGTTACAAAGGCTTCTGAACTGTCTGTTCAAATGTAGTCTCAACATCGAGTACCAATTTCTATCTTAGATACCTTGTTGTCACCATGACAAAGTTCCTGACACCTCCAACTTAAAGGAAGAGAGATTTATTTGGGCTCGTGTTTTCAGTTCAGTCTGGCTCCAAGGCAGAAAGAGGATAGCAGAAGGGCATTTCAGGAGAATGTATACTCTACCTATGGCAGCCAGATAGCAGCGAGAAAGGGGAGGAGCTGGGAATGAGAATGCACCTTTTCAGGTCATGCCTCAGGCACCCACCCTCAGCCTGGTCCCACCTCTGTACAACAAGTCAGTTATAGCACCCTCGTGATTCAATTACCTTCCCAAAGCCCCACCTTTGAACATCTGAGACATGTGTGGGACATTCTAGATCTAAACCATAAACAGAAGCAAGAAAAACAATGAGTAGTTTAGTGACTGTTTATGGCTGGGAGAAGGGGCAGAGGGATAAGATACAACTACTAATTAGCATAAGATTTACTTGGGGATGAACAAAATGTCTTAAAATTATATTCTGATGATGCATAAATCTGTATATATACTAAAATCTTGAACTGAGTATGTTAAACTGGTGTACTTTGAATGAAGCTATTTTTTAAAAAAGAAAGATGATTGGTACTTCTATTTCTTTGCTTGAAGATGAGAGAGTGAAGTATTTATGAAACATTTTCTCTATCTCTATGCGATAGTTTGGATCTTTTATTTTTTTTTCTTAAATTCTTTTATTGGTACATTTTAGGTATACAATATGTTTACATTTATCATTGGGTGCTTGAACTCAATGTATCTTGTACCCATGATGTATCTTGGTTCTTATTTTTTTTTCCCCTGTTATCTGTGATTCCTTCACCCCCTCCACCCTTCCCTATTTACATAGATTTTGTTTCCATTTTTTTTCTTTTCTCATAATTTTTCCTTTACGTTCTTTCCTTTCCCCTTCCCCTCCCACCACCCCTCACCTTTGGACCTTGTCCTATTTCAAATTTTCAATTATTTGTTTTAATCATTTTAATCTTTATTTACACTTTCAGTTTTTCACAGTAGGGAAACTATTTGGTATTTATACACATGTGTCCTATTTATTTCACTTAAGAGTACGGTCTCAATATGCATCCATTTAGCTATAAATGTCTCTAGTTTCTCATTCTTTATGGCTGAGTAGTACTCCATTTTATAAAAAAAACCCCGCATCTTCTTTATCCAGTTTCCAGTTGATCGCAAGTTGGGCTGTTTCTAAGCTTTAGCTATCACAAGCTGTGCTGCTATAAACATGGGTCCATGTATATTGCTGTGGCATGATTCTTTTAATTCTTTGGGGAAGATACCCAGCAGGGGAACAGCTGGGTCAAATGGGACCTCTAGCTCTAGTTCTTTAAGGTATCTCCATACTGATTTCCACAGTGGATGCACCAGTCTACACTCCCATCAGCAATGGAGGAGGGTTGCTTTCTCTCTACACCCCCTCCAGCATTTGTTATTGGTTGATTTCTTGATAGCAGCCATTCTTTCTGGGTTGAGGAGGAATCTCAGTGTTGTTTTCATCTGCATCTCTCAAATGACCAGTGATGTTGAATACTTTTTCATATATTTGTTTGCTGCTTTTACTTCTTTGTGTAAGAAATGTCTGTTCATTTCAAATGTCCATTTTTGAATTGAGTGTTTGAATTTGAGGGGTCTGATTTTTTTCAATTCTTTATATATTCTAGATAGTAGACCTTTGCCTGAGGTACAGCTGCTAAAATTTTTTCCCCACATTGTAGGTTGTCTCTTAGCTCTGTTGGTGGTTTCTCTTGCAGTGCAGAAGCTTTTTAATAAGATGAGATCCCAGTTGTTGATTCTTTGTGCTAGTTCCCGTGCTACTGAGGTTTTGTTCATAAAGTCTTTTCCTATGCCAGTGTCTGATAGTTTGGATCTTGAATATCCTCCAAGGATTCATATGTTAAAAGCTTGATTGCCAGGTTGCAGCTATTAGGAGACAGTAGAACATTTAAGAGGTTGAGCCAAATAGAATGCTTTTTGATTATTTGGGGTATACTTTTAAGGGTGATTGTGGGAACTTGGTTCCTCATTTTTTTCTTCCTAACCAGGAAGTAAGAAATTTAGCTTTGAATACATACTCCTGCCATAACATGCTGCCTCACAGCCATATAACAATGAGGCTAGTTGATCATGGACTAGAACTTTGAAACCTGTGAGTCAAAATAAACCTTTTCTCTTTAAAAATTGATTGTCTCAGGTATTTTGTTATCATGATGGAAAACTGACTAATTTACTGCAATATCCTTCAAATATTTTCCATTACTTTCATTGATTATGTCATTGTTTAAGTCTAAATGTTCATCCAGTTCTTTGTACACCTTTTACACATACATAATAATATGTTTCTGGTTTGATTTCAAATTTATTCTTTATAAGCCTTCTTAGCTAGGCTACTGTGTTGACTTTGAAATTATTTCCTTGTCTTCATTTTCTCTCAGGTTTTCCTGAAGTACAGATCCTAATCATGTCATAATCTTACTAAGTATTTCATATGGGTCAACATTGCCTGTGGAAATAAATACATACTTTTTACCTTAATCTATGATTCTCATATTTTATTTTTCATATCATGATAGTACCAAGCCACAACTCATTTTTGGCATAAAAAACAACTTATCTTTGTCTTGAAAAGTACTCCATTTTCTACATCTGAGCTGTTTGCCTTTTTCCTAAATTCAAGCTGTCAAAATTTTACCCATTCAGCTCAAATGCTTCCTCCTACATAAGATCTTAAATCATGCACATCTGAATTACAGCCTTAAAAAATTACATCCTTCACTGTAGTTTAATTACATGTAGATGAGCTTGCTTTCTACAGTCCTGTGTATTCAAATTGTTGTTGTTGAATTTTTAAGTTAAATTTCAATTGTAAACCTTTGATTTTTGTAATTATACAGAAAATATATCCCTGTACAAATTACGTAGAGGAAAATTCCATCAGAGTCAATGTGGATCTTCATCCTGTAGGAGAGAAAAAAAGTAATATCATTTCCTCATTCATTTCAGGATTTGTGGCTAGGACTCTGGTAACAAAAGATATATTTTAGCATGGCAAAACTCATTTAATTTAGGTTTTACAGGACATGGGAACCCTCAGAAATAAAGACCTAAAGAAAGATGAAAATGTGTATATTTTTATGGACAGTTACATAAAAATATAAATGCAGAACACAAAAGGTATGGTTTAATGATAATATAATGGAAGACCTGTTCATTCATATTTGGCGGTGGGGGCGATGCTGTGTCATATTGTTTTCCTCTGGGTTAGGGTAGTGCGCTTGTCACATGAGGGCCTTCAGGGGAGGAGGAAGGGAGAAGGTTAGAGAGAGACTTTCCTGATTTTATGGTCTCCTTCAGGGAAGAAGCAGAAAGAGATGGTGAGTAGCCTTCTTGCTTCTTTTCTTTCTCAAATTCCAAAGCACCATAACTTGGGATGGCATGATCTGAAACCAATCTATTCATTCTTCATTTCACAATAGCATACATATTCAGGATTTTGTTTCCTTTTCTTATCTTCTCTTCAGATTCTTGCCCCCTGCCCCAAACACTTCTAATCCACTCCAAGTTCTCTTCCTCAGGATCCTCATCACCGAGAAAACTAATTCTGCAGACCAAGCTGGTCAATGCCAAGTTCCATTCAATGAAATGCTCTTTTTATTGACTTTTCTTCTTCAGAGAAAACTCCCAACCCAAGACTAAATTGTACAAATGGAACATAGGAGGGTAAAATGTCCCTTTGCTGGCAGTTGTACAATATTGAGACTTTCTGGGTGCTTTTCATGAAGATTTCTGGGTGCTTTTTATGAAGCTCATCCAGAGATCAAGTCTTCATTTTTGCTTTTCAATGAAGGATATAAACAATTACCGGGAAGTAACTGAGAATATTTCTAAGGCATGGTTTTATTTATTTGTTTTCTTAAATATTCTACTTTTACAATTGATTCTTGTGAAAGTGGAAAACAATATGAATTTCAAACTTTAGGAGTGCATAAGAATCCTCCTGTATAACTTTTAAAAATACAGATTACTGAGTCCTATAGTCACTTCCAGAATGTCTAGTTTTGGGGCCCATAAACTAAAGATATTAAAGCTTCTTAGATATTTGGAAGTAACTGTCCCTTAAGTTAACCTTGACAAACTACTGATTCTTTGGTGCATATTTAATTATCTCTAAAGATTTCTGTTTTTGCAGAAATTGTCTAAACACAGCTTCTTTTAAAATTTTTGTGAATGTTATCTTTATAGAGAAAGGCTTGAGATCTCATTCTATGATTGTCTCAGAGCAGAAAAGACAATGTGATGGATGGTTTATAGATATTCCACAATAATCTACAATCTAAATAGTATCTCAAATCTCTAGATAAAAATACATCAAAATTATGAATATTCTTACTTATTACACATACACATACACACATATATGAATTAATCTGAAAATTTCAAAGTATTACATTTTTAATAAATACGTATTTATATTTTAAAATAATTTCTATTTTCAATTAAATACTTTTTTTAGAAAATTGCTCCACTTTAGTATTTATCATATGTCTCAGTATTGATAACTTAATATTGTTCTTTCTGTTGCTTTTTAAATGATGGGATAACAATGCTATTCCTAACTTTGCTTACCTTTGTGCCCACTCCTTTAAGGAAAAATTAAACTAAAAGAGAAACTCAGAAGTAATAAAAAGGATGAAATTCATAAATTAAAACATTCAGACAATTTAATTGAAGGGTACTTAGGCTTCACAAATTGATTTTCCCCTAGAATATGACATTCTTATAGGACTATGAGGATAAAAGTTAATGAACTTTCCAAACTAATCTCCAACTTACTTTAAATGAACTTATTTAATCAAAAAAGAAATAAAAGTCAATATATACACAGAATAGTTTGAATTTAGACTTAATTTTCACCCCTACTGCTATTTACTCTAGCTTTTATTTACTTAACACAAATCTTTAATGATAGTTTTAGGGATGAGTTTATTTTATAATGAGGAAAAAGGAAAACATACATTTTTGACTGCTTAAAATATTTTTATATTAAATAATATCTTTCAATTGTAACTAAATATAGAGAATTTTAAAATATTTTAATTCATTATTTCTGTTTCATCATAGTTTATATATGAATAAAAAGTTATTTTTTCAAAACTATTGCAAGGACTCTTGATAACACATAATTTAGAATTTTAATTATTGATATTCATTGCTTAGAAATTCCAAGATTGCTTTCACATGTAATTTTCCTTTTGGAATTAAGAAATTACTTTCATTTTTTAACTAAAAGTATATTTCTTACCCCCTCTTTTTTTTCTAGGTACTACTGAAGTACCCTTCTAGAAAAAACAAAATCTACCAAAATCAGTTGTTTCCTCTGGTGTTTGAGGTTATGCCAGTATTGGTTTATTCAAGGCACTACATGCTGAGGGTACTACACAAAAAATAGAGATAAAGATACACACTGAAATAGACATATACATACAGTAGATACATAGATACAGTTTAATGATGCAGATACAGATACAAGGAATAATTTGATGTCCGATATCATTAGATGATTCTCATGAGGAAAATCAGAGAGATGGATCTGATTGTATTACATCTGTCTTACAGAATGGTATTTCTTAATTCAAAATTCAGGTAAGGAGCAGTAACTTTTTCTGTTCTTGGTGCCAGACTAAGGCTGTAAGACTGACTGAGCCATGGTCCAGTGTTTCCTTCTGAGATTCCTTGGTATCACTTATAAATTAAATTAGAGATTTAACAATACAATACCTAAGAACATTTCTCAATGCTTTAAAAAAGTCATACCTCCTATTACAAGCCTGAAAAACAGAAATATAAGTAAGTATACAACTTTCTCAGAGGAACATACATTTGAGTCTTTTAATAGAAGTTTAGTCTGTATTTAGATATGCAAATCAGTTTAGGAGACATGATAATCACATCTAGCATATCTTTTTATGTTTTAGAGTTAATTACAGATCTATTTTTAAAATTTAATTTATTCAATAAATTTCTAGAGATACTTATTATGTTCCAGGCAAGGGGTGAGGAAAACTGTACAAAAAAGACCAGGTCCTTGCTCTTGAGCATCTCACAAATATGTGTTTATTTTCTTCTTCAATGTCAAGATAAGCTCTGTAAAAGAGCTATTTTATGATGTAGATTTCATGAAGTGAAACATTTTAGGAACGGTCTTGAAAGCTCTAGTAAACTCATGTAATTTTCATATACTCATCAAAGTTATTAAGTGCCTGATAAGAAATAATGCATACTGAGAGGTGGCACTGAACAGAATATGTCACTGAATATACATGATTGGGCCAATGAACATTAACAATCACATTTCTGGCAGTAAGGGGAGTCCTGGGTTAGTAGCAGATGCCTTTTGCCTATTTTAAGAAAACTGGTAAAAATATTCCAGACTCAGCAATAAATAGTACTTCAAGTGTTGCTAATAAAAGATTTATATCCTTTTAATAATGTCTTTCTTATTTGGCCTTAAAAGGTAATTTAATCTATTACCCCAGAAAATCTTCCAAGTCAGCCCTGGATACTGCAGAGAAGTAGATCATTTTAGGATGAGTGTGGTGTAACTGAAAGTCAGAATCTCTGGCATTCAAAGGAGTGGCATGGGCAGAAAGAAATTCTTGGGTTCCAATCTCCTTGTTAATAGACTCTCTTTAAATAAGCAAAAAGACAAAAGAAATAGAGGAGATAGCTCTACCCCAAGTCCCATGGCTCAGGAAAATATTTTTAAGAGGCGTTAGCTCACCTAGGAGTCCTTGACAAAAGGCAGTTTACATTCATCTAGGGAATATCATATGTGGATTGTTTGTGGACTTAGTTTTTCCACAAGTGGAATAAGAAAACCTATTTCTCTGCTACAAACACAAATTCATCTTTAGTTGTTCACATGTATCTCTAGTGAGGAAGAAAATGATGTTATCTATCATTTTCAGTACATTCTTATAATTTTTATTTAAATTATATTTATACTACTAAGTTTCTTATAAATAAAAAGAAAACATCTGAAAAATAGTTGCATTACAAAGAAGAAAACACAAACACAGCTTCTTGAATTTTTCATGAGCATACAACCAGAAGGGGTTGCATGTTATGAAATCAGATATCATGAGAGCATGAATGCCTTAGGACACATAAACAGGATAACAGATTCAGAAATATTTTGGAAAAGTCCTATAGTCTTACAAATATTTCTCTTTTGGAAAAGAATTATTGAAACAAATGCAATTCTAGTGTGATGCTTAAGCTGAAAAATAAAGTAAAATGGAAGCATAGAAAGTTTGTGATTATTTCTAATAAAAGTCACCAGATAAACTGTAATAGAGAAGCATGTGAATATCTCAGGAGGTTCTTTAAGACAATATTTAAAAAAAAACTCGAAGTACTTTATCATCCATTCATTTAACCTGGATGCATATGTAAATTTGGAAAATTTTTATGTAAGTATTATAGGTGCTACAATGGATACAATAATAAAGAGGCAATGTTCCTAGACTCAGACATTAAGATAAAGCAGTCAAGGACAAGATAAACCAGTTAAGACCCCTAGAAAAGAAGCACCATTACAAGGGATACCCTTAACAAAAAATCTAAAGTAAAGTTCAAAGCAGAAAGAGAGAACTTTTGACTGAGAGCAAATGTCATCATTGAAATGTTAGCTTATGAAAAATGTTTTAAATGCATAGAATGTGAATGGGAGATAGCTTGGAAGAGGGTATTCCAGGCAAGAAAGATATAGTACAATCAAAGCCCTGTGCACAAAATTTTAAGAAGTTTCTTCAAAGCAAAAGGAATCCTTTAAGATTAAAGTATGTTTAGACAAATATTAGGAAATGAGGTGGAAATGTGAATTTCTGTCAGAGTTATAATAATTTGAAAGATAGTTTTTTCCTCTATTGAAAACCCACAGAAGAGTTTTTAAATTACAGGTTAGGAAAAGGATATCTAAAGGCAGGGATGGTGGCTGTGAAACTTGACCAGCTTCCAAGTAAAGGAAAGGGAAAACTAATGCTAGCAGAGTTCAGTAAGGCAAACAGAGCATAAAATTTAAAAGGAAGTCTCCAAAAATAAAACAAAGAATTTTAATCAATAGATATAAAGGAGAAATAAAAGACAAGGACATATTTAGACATAGTGTTGCACATCTTCCAGCACTGAGGGAGGCTGAGGGAGTAGGATCATAAGTTGGAGTCCTATGTGGGAAACTAAGTGAGAACTTGTCTGAGAATAAAAAATTTTAAAAGGGCCATTCCACTGCTCCCAGCTCAGAGGTAGGGGCTTCCGGGCTGCTGTTCTACTGCTCCAAGCCCAGAGGAGGTGAGCCACATGGGCGCCAATAGCACTCCTCCTATCAAAATGAGAAAAAACATAAACAAGTCTCAAAATGAGACTTCCAGATCACCTACACCAACCCCAAAGGGAAAGGAGATGGAACACTCAACCACCTGGACTCCCTGAACTGGCAAAGAAAGATCTGGAAAATATGAAATCAGAAATAATTTCTCAGATAACAGTAGAGATTGTACCCATAGTGCAAGACATGATTAATAAATCCAGAGTTGACACAGATAAAAAAAATAAAGGAGCTAAGGAACATGATAGAATCCCAACATAAGAAACAAATGGAATCCATAAAACACATGCAAACAGATTTCCAGGAGATTAAATCTCATTTGAAAGTTTACACAGCAGAATGAACCAATGTGGGGACAGAATTTCAGATATAGAAGATAAGATTGCAATTAGTGACTAGGAAAAGAAAAATTTCTTTAAAATAGTAAGAGACAATGAGACATCAATCAAGCAGCTGCTAGACAATGCAAAGAAGAATAAGATAAGACTGATTTGGAGTCAATGAAGAAACAGCAGAGAGTGCAGATGACATAAAAAGACTGTTCACAGATGTAATGGCAGAAAACTTCCCAAGCAGGGGAAAAGAACTTTACATATAGATAAGTGAGGCATATAGGACTCCAAATAGCCTTGATCAAAAAAAAATCTGCACATAGGCATATAATTGTTAAGATTCCAGAAACCCAACAGAAGAACAAAATTCTCCAAGCAGTCAGAGAAAAGAAACAAATCCCAAAGGAAAGCCCATCTGAATCACAGCAGACTTCTCAATGCAAACCCTCAAGGCAAGAAGAGCTTGGAGCAATGTATTCCAAGCCCTATAGGAAAACAGCTTCCAACCCAGATTGATGTACCCTGCAAAACTGTCTTTCAAAATTTATAGAGAAAAAAGATACTTTCATGATGAAGACACCTTAGGAACTTCATGAATATCAAACCAGCACTCCATAAAATTTTAGATTATATCCTAGGAACAGACACTGAGGATCACAACCCCAGGAAGCACAGTAGAATGAATCCATAAGGTGTGACAAGAAATTAAATGTAAAGGGGGAGAATCAAAAAAAAAGAAAAAGTCATGGCAAGGACAAGTCAATACATATAAGTTATAACCATCAAGGTTAATGGTCTCAATTCACCAATCAAAAGAAATAGACTGGCAGAATGGGTCAAGAAGCAAAATCCAACAATATGCTACATACAAGACACACACTTGATTCAAAAGGAAACTCATAGACTGGAAGTGAAAGGAGAACAATACTCAATGTGACAGGAATTAAAAAAATAGCAGGAGTAGCTATCCTCTTTGCAGATCAAGTGGATTTTGAACCAACACTGATTAAGAGAGACAAAGAAGGACGCTACATCCTTGTAAAGGGAACAATCCAGGAGGAAGAGATGACAATCATACATATATATGTACCAAACACTAGTGTTCCCAACTATATAAAACAAATACTAACAGACATGAAAAATCAAATAAACACTAATACAATAGTAGTGGGGACCTCAATAGCCGAGTCACAAATAGATCAAATAGAGAAAAAATAAACAATGAAATACTAGAATGAAAACTCAAACAAATGAACTTATCAGATGTTTAAGGAGTATTTCACTCCACAAAATCAGAATACACATTCTTTTCAGCTACATATGAGTCATTCTCTGAAATAGACCACGTACTCATAGAACATGTTTAAGTAAGTGCAAAGGAATTGACGGTATCTCCTGTACATTATCAGACCATGGTGAGATGAAATTGGAGATTAAAAGCAAAAGAAACCACAAAAATTTCATAAATACATGAAAACTGAACAACACATTTCTGAATAACCAATGGATCACAGAGGAAATTAAAGAAGAAATTAGACAGTTCCTTCAATTAAATGAAAATGACAATACAACATATCAGAATCTATGGGACACAATGAAAGCAGTCTTACGAGGGAAATTCAAAGCAGTGAATACACATATTAGGAAAACAGAGCGAGCCCAGTTAAACAACCTGATGCTGAATCTCAAGCTTCTAGAAACAGAAAAGCAGGACAAACCCATAGCTCATACAAGGGAAGAAATTATAAAGATCTGAGCAGAAATCAATTCAATGGAGACTAAGAGAATGTTACAAAAAGTTAATGAAGCCAAGAGTTAGTTCTTTGAAAGAATAAAAAAAAGTGACAAACCCTTAGCCAATCTCACAGAAAAATGAAAGAGAAGGCCCAAATCAATGCAGTTAGGAATGAAAAGGGTGAAATTACAATGGACCCACCAGAAATCCAGAGGATCATCAATACTTAGTTCATGAACCTATACACGAATAAGATGGAAAACAGAGAAGAAATGGACAGATTCCTAGATACGTAGGAATTACTAAAGTTGAGCGAAGAAGACCTAAAAATTCTAAACAATCTAATATCAACCAAAGAAACTGAAAATGTTATTAAAAACTTACAAACTAAAAAATCCCGAGTTTTGATGGCTTCACTGCTGAGTTCTATAAGACATTTAGAGAGGAACTGCTGCCACTACTGTTTAAACTTTTCAATGAAATTGAAAGGGAAGCAATACTCCCAAATCCATTCCTGGAAGCAAGCATCACATTGATCCCCAAAGTAGAGAAAGACCAAACCAAAAAAGAGAACTATAGGCCAATCTTACTAATGAACATAGATGCAAAAATCCTTAATAAGATACTGGAAAATAGAATGCAGAAAATCATCAAGAATATCATACACCCTGACCAAGTGGGATTCATCCCAGGGATGCAGGGATGGTTCAATATACACAAATCAATCAATGTAATACACTATATCAATAAAGCCAAGGACAAAAACTATATGATTACTTTCATAGATGCAGAAAAAGTATTTGACAAAATCCAACATCCATTTATGATAAAAACCCTACACAAAATTGAAATAGATGCTCTCTACCTCAATCTGAAAAAAGCCATCTATGAAAACCCAAAAGCCAATACCATATACTAAATGGTCAAAAACTGTAATCCTTCATACTAAAATCAGAAACAACAAGGATGTCCACCATCAGCATTCCTGTTCAATATAGTTTTGGAAACATTAGCCATGCCAATTAGACAAGAGATAGAAATAAAGGGAATAAAGGTAGGAAATGAAGAAGTCAAATGGTCATTATTTGCAGATGAAATGATACTCTATATAGAAGACCCCAAGATAAGACTTATTAAGTAATTCAGACTTATTAACCAATTCTTCTATACTTATTAACTAATTCAGTAGAGTACCTGGGTACAAGGTCAACACAAAAAAATCAGTAGTCCTCCTCTACATGAACAACAGACTCACTGAGACAGAAATAGGGTAAACAATTCTTTTTAAAATAGCATCCAAAACACTGAAATACCTAGGAATCAACCTAAGGAAAGAAAACAAAGACCTCTTCTTTGAAAACTATAGCACTCTGAAAAGAGAGATTGAAGATATACCAGAACATGGAAAGACATCCCCTGGTCTTGGGTAGGAAGGACAAACATAGTGAAAATGGCCATACTTGCAAAACTGTTATTTAGATTCAAAGCAATTCCAATTGAAACCCCAGCAGCGTGCTTTACAGACCTTTAAAAAACAATCCAAAAATTCATTTGGAACAAGAAGAAACCCAGAATACCAAAAGCAATTCTAGGTAACAGAGACATGACAGGTTGTATCACAATCCCCAACTTGAAACTATACTGCAAAGCTACTGTGATAAAAGGAGCATGGTACTGGCAAAAAAAAGACCTGAGGACCAGTGGAACAGATTAGAGGTTGCAGAAACAACGCCAGACACACTCAGCCATCTCTTCTTCAACAATGGAACAAACACCCTCAATGGAGGAAAGATAGACTCTTTAATAAATGGTGCTGGAAAAATTGGGTTTCAACTTCCCAAAGATTAAAAGTAGACCTAGATCTCTCACCATGCACTAAACTAAAATTCAAATGGGTTAAAGATCTAAATAGTAAAACAGAAAGGCTGAATCAGATGGAACAGAGGTTAGGTAGATCTCTTGAACACATCAGTGTAGGAAAAGATTTTATGAACAAAACCTCAGTTGCCCATGAACTAGCACAAACAATCAACGATCTCTTCTTATTAAAAAGCTTCTGCACAGCAAGAGAAACCACCAACAGTGTGAAGAGACAACCCACAATGTGGGAAAAAATCTTCACCTGCTCTTCTTCAGACAAAGGTCTACTATCTCGAATCTATAAAGAACTTAAAAAGATAAGATCGCCCAAATTTAAAGACCTAATCTGAAAATGGGCATCTGAAATGAACAGACATTTTTCAGACAAAGAAGTAGAAGTAGCAAATAAATACATGAAAAAATGTTCAACATCCATGATCATTCGAGAGATGCAAATGAAAACAATGCTGAGATTCCACCTCACTCCAGAAAGAACGGCTGCTATTATGAAATCAACCAATAACAAATGGGGTGGAGCTGTGGGGAAAGAGGAACCCTGCTCCACTGCTGGTGGGAATGTAGACTGGTGCCACTACTGTGGAAATAAGTATGGAGATACATCAAAGAACTAGGACTGGAAGTCCCAATTGACCCAGCTATTCCCCTGCTGGGGATCTTTCCCAAAAGATCAAAAGAATCTTACCACAGTGATATATGTGTACCCATGTTAATAGCAATGCAATTTGTAATAGCTAAAACTTGGAAGCAGCCCAAATGCCCAACAAATGGAGACTGGATAAAGAAAAGGTGTTTTTTAAAAATAAAATGGAGTACTACTCAGCCATAAAAAATGAGAAATTAGAGACATTTATAGCTAAATGGATGCACATTGAGGCTATACTGTTAAGTGAAATAAGCAGGACACACGTGTATATACCGAATAGTTTCTCTAGTGTGAGAAAATGAAAATGTAAATAAGGATTAAAAGTATAATAGATAATGTGAAATGGAAAGAATAGGGACAAAAGGGAAGGGGAAGTGGGAGGGGTAAGGGAAATGAAAGAAGGCAATGGAATTAATAGGAGAAAATGAAAAAATGGAAACAAAGTCTTTGTTAATAGGGATTGGTGGAGGAGTTGAAGGGAAGGCAGGGGAAGTTGAAAAAATAAGAACCAAGAGAGATTATGTAAAGGTGCAAATTTCCAATGATGAATGTCATTTTATTGTATACCGAAAATGTACCAATAAAATAAAATAAAATAAAAAATTAAAAAGGGCTGGGAAGGTCGTTCAGGGTAGAATATCCTGAGTTTAAGCCCCAATACCTCCCCAACAGATGACAACGTTGTGAACGATAACTCTTATATTTCAAGTTGTGCTATGATTATGGAATGATTATTCTATGAATAAAAAGTCAGTAGAAAAAACTAACTTGGAAATTAGGGCCATAGATCCTGAGGTTTGTTTTGGTTCTGCTGATCACGAATGATATTTAGATATTGTTTAACATTTAAGTAGGTGTACATGTGAGGTGGAGACTGAGAGACAGGTCCAGCCATATGATAAAGAAGTAAGATCGATTCTCATGGTGTGACAGCAGTAATGAAGAACACAGGAGGTCAGGGTGAACACTTGTACAGTGGTCACTACTAGGAATTAAGTGGGGCTAGTGGTTTGTAGAGCAGATTTTAAAATATCTAAACTGATGGAGAAACTCAATAAATGATAGCTTCCATTCTCTCTACAGAAATAGTCAATTAAATGGTCCAAGAGTTTCAACTATGGTGCACAACTAATAAGAGGTGGGTTTCATGAAACAAGGAAGGTGATTACCATAATCCAGTATTCAAGGAAACTCAATGAAAGCAAAGAATGGAAAAAGGCTTGTGACTCTTTATTATCAAGTATTTGTATGAAATTTCTCTTCAAGAAGTCGATGTGAGTCTAAAAGAAGTAAAAAGATGATGAAATTATGAGGGAAACACTTCACAGCGACCCTGTTAAGTGGTTTGGTGGCAAGAATACAAGACAAAGTGCTATCTTGAGAGACTTCCAGTATGAAGAAATGCTTTTTCAGAAGTAAAAGTGTAAGCACATTTATAGATAGACCCAATGTAAAAAGAAAGAGAAAAACATAGACTAATAGTTATTTATTGGAATGAGTTTTCAAGAAAGGAAGAATGTTAACAGCAAAGCTTAGATACAGTTAGTGCTAAAATATGGGAAATTATAACTGTTTCTTTTTTTCTTTGTGACAGGAATGAAGAAAAAAATGTCAGATATACATGATGCCTTTGTGTAGAAGAGTCTATACAGATCATTTGAGTGGCATTGAAATACACAGATGGGAAGTGAGGATTTCAATCTGAGAAGGGGGAAATAAATTCAGATAAAAGGAACAGGTTGAAATGCTTTTAGAGGATGATACAGGTTTAAACAAGGAGCCATAGTAGTTGTTTGACCCATGTTGGAGTGGGCAGTAGAGATCTGTAGTGGAGTCTACATTGTTTGCTTCTCTACTTTCTGAAGCAGTGCTAAAATGGTCTAAAAGCCACGAGGAAAAGGGAAAAGACTTTAAGGACTGCTTAGAGTAAGTAGGAGTTCATTAGTTCAGGGAGCAAAAGTCAAATTTTGACTTGAGAAATTTGATACTGCTAATGAGAAGACAATTAAAGAAGCTCAGTATGGATCTCATATCAAAGTTAAGGGGAAAAGTGAAGTCAGATGGAGGTAGATAAATCAGAAATGTAAAGAATTAACCTCACACTGAGGACAAAGTTCAGGTTGGTTGCTAATGAAGTAATGGAAAAGTGGAAAACACAACGGTCTGTTAGAAAGTAAAATTTCAAAGTTCAAAATCAATAATATAGATCAGTGACCCATAGTGAGCCAAAGAGTAAGTTCCTATTGATCCAGAATGGTTGAGGAATGAGGTAAAAGTAGTGACTAAAATTACCATCATACATATATGTTGGTTTACAAACTTGATTCTTTCCATGATTCTGGTCTCAAACTGAGCTGGATGAGAGCTGAATCAAATTCAATGGTTAGGTTCAAAGTTGACCTTATGGGGAAATTTGATTCAGTTCTCATCTAGTTTGGTTTGTGACCAGAATTGTAGAGAGAATTGAATTTTTGAGCCAATGTACCACTTATACACATAGAAGTAATTAAGAACATGAGATATTGCTAGATGTATTGTTATTTTTATACCCAAAAGTCACTAGAATGTCAAAATTGTTGAATATCTCTTACTACAATTCAATATTAACAATATGATTAAATAGAAAGCAGTTATACCTATTCTATATTTATCTTTCTATATCTACTTATATCTTTCTATATGTCTAACTACATATTTTAATCTATATCTTTATAAAATATTCTTAGTAGATTATATGACTCTGGTGTGTAAAAATCTCTTTTTTTCTCATGTAATCATCTTTTCTAACAGTTATATTAACTGCAGTGTACATGGAGGGTGGTGAATTACTTCTATATTCACTCAATTTTATATGCCACATAAATGAATGCAAAGGAAAAGGTACAGTACTAGGTTGTTGTGGAATGTTCTTGGATGACTACATTAATTGAAGGGAAATGATATGGAGAAAGTGGGATAATCAATGTACCTATTAGGCTTTCTTGCAATGGAATGGGAGACATAGATGAAAAGTCAGCCAAATGCAAATCTCATGATGCCCTCACTTTGTTTTCTAACCACATACTATAGTATTTTTTCTATATAATATTTTTGATACACAAATGGATACATAACATGAGTTGCCAATTTTTACAATGTAATGATACATATAATTAAACTTTACTGAATAAGTACACTCTGTTGTCAATAATTTAAACAGTCCTTCGTAATGATCATTGTTACTGAGGATAGATTATCTGTCAGAGGAATTAAAGGTAGTCTATTTTTAAACTACACTAATCAATCTAAATTGTGCAGTTCAATTTGGTACTTACACAAGATACTTACAGAAAAAAAGCTTTAAAAAGGATAATTGTTGCTTATTTTGGACAAGGAAAGAAGTAGTATCAATTACTCAAATCTCTGTTACAATGGTACATGAAGAAGTGCTCATATTTTTATGGGATATAATGGTAAAACATATAGTGGCCTGTATTGGACCACAAAATTTGGGTGAATTGGTTGCTCTGCATCCAAGATATAAATTACTTTCCTTCCTTCCTTCCTTCCTTCCTTCCTTCCTTCCTTCCTTCCTTCCCCCACTTCCTTTTTCCCTTTCTCTTTCTCTCTCTGACTTTCTGTCTCTCTCTCTCTTTCTCCTTCACTCCATCCCTACCTCCTTCTCTCTCTTCTTTCTTCCAAGAAATAGTAGTAGTAAGGTCTAATTTTAGGGTGTCAACTTGGTTAGAAGTGATCAAGTTTCAGTGAAGATAATAGCCATAAAAATTATGAAGGAAATATACTTCCCTCTCATGAAACAGTTCAGAGAAGCAGTCCAGATCTGAGGGGTAGTTCTGCCATCTTCAGTGAGTGGATTCCAAGACTCTTCCTGTTATCATCAAATCCTGGCCAGATAATTAGAAGTGAGAGTCCAGGACAAGCAGCATTAAATTGAAGTACCAAATTGAATTGCACAATATAGACTGATCCGCATAGTTTAGAGATGAAGACCTTGGAAGTAACAAACATCACTTCTATTAATACCTCACTAGTTTGAAACTAGTCTCTGACCACAATTAATTCTAAGGAAGCCTATGAAATACAGCCTTCTATAGAATATCTGATTAAAAAAGCACAGAGAGAGAGGACTGTAGGGACAATTGGCTTTGCTAGCATTCATTCCAATTGAGCATATCTGTATGCTAAACTTAATGGTTCCACTTTATATGAATGCCTTAGACATGCTCCTTTTGTTATTTTGGTGGTTTTAAAAGTGGGTTTTTCACTTTCTCTATTTTAATTATTTATAGAAGGATTTGCCTTTATGTCATTTATTTCTATTCAATTGTTCCATGAAAACCTGAGAATTGTTTTTCTATGGCTTGTTCATGCCTGCATCTATTCACAGAGGGGAAAATACATATTTATCTGTCCTTTAGCTTTATCTTAATGTACCCTCAAAGCCTGTGTGGCAAAGGCTTGATAACCAGCCTGCAGCACTGTAAGAAGGTGGCAGAATATTCAGGAGATGGGCCATAAAAGGAAGGAGCTAAGTCACAGGAGCTATGGCCTTAATGGTGATTTTGGGACTTTGACCCCTGCCTCTTACTCTCTCTGCTTCCTTGCTGCCCTTACCTGAGCAGTCTACTTTGTCAGTGCTTCCATCATGTCCTGCCCCAGGCCTAAAGCAACAGGGTCAAGGCACCAAGGACTGAAACATTTGAATCAGAGCCAAAATGAACCTCTGGTTTTTTAAAGTGGATTTATACCAGGTTTTTGTCACAGTGACAAAAAGCCTACTAATATAAAATACCTTCTAGCTCAAAGTTTTCCATACAGTCAATATTTTCATGTAGTCACCATTGTATAAATATTTTTTGAATAATGTTAGGATATACTAGTATATAAAGTAATGCATTCAGGTAGATAGATACATTTATCCACTTTCAAAGAACATGCGTTCATATAGTAACCATATCAATATATACTTTTTGTCATTTGATTAATGTTAATTTGTGAATAAATATGAGGGAAGGAATGATAAAATTTCCATTTTTCAGGGAAATAAAAAGTGAAATTCTGGAAAAGTAAATAATTTGGACCACCATCTGTCAAGTAAACACATTACAACTGAGATCAAAATATAGATCTTCTTTTTTTAATTAAATTCTTTTATTGGTACATTGTAGGTATACAACACAATTACATTTCTCATTGGGAATTGTATCTTTACATAATGCATCTTGGTTCTGATTTTTTCCCCATTCCTAGACCTCCATTCACCCCCTCCACCCTTCCCTA
>NW_004624769.1:19664030-19674506 GCF_000247695.1 Heterocephalus glaber
GATTATTCTATATATGTTATATTGAATAATCCACTCCATAATCCAATGTTATACCCAACAATAATACATAATGAGTTTCTTAGTCATCTGCCCTATTCATAAGAATGTTAAACCATTTTCAAGCTTTTAATTCATCTTTAAATTCAGATAAAATAGCATATGTAACACATGAAAATAAATTGCATATAAAATACAGATATTGTAACAATTAATATATCACTTTCCATCCCAATTCTGTTATTCCTTCAAGTTCTACCAACTTTCTGACAGCCATTTCATAAAATAAGCTTGTTATAATTTTAATTCATATGCAATTAAGTAAAATATTAATGTAGGCACAATTGACAGCTTTATCTTTTTTGTCTGTAGAGATATTATTGTGCATCTACTGTAGTGGTTGATCTATTGTAGTGCTACTGTAGAGGTTGATATACTGATACACAATAGATATATCCAATGGATATATCAAAAATCATCAATTGAATATTTACATAAATTAAAGCAGTTATTCAGAAAAGTGGTTCTTTTTGAATTATCTATAATTTGGAACATGGAAGAGGGGAGTTTTTCAGGAGCCCCAACATGAAGACATTTTTCTTTATTTTATTATAAATGCCTACACACACAAACATAATGAAAGATATGTAACTAAAACCATCGAAGCAGGTATGAGGTACCAAACATATAACTTGTAACATCGTGATCTTATAGCTGGTAAATATTGATAGAGTGATCTTTCTTTTTTTTTTTTTTGGTTCTGGGGATCGAACTCGGCTCCTTGTGCTTGCGTAGTAGAGTGATCTTTCTTAAAGAAATCACATTCTCATCTCATTCTCTAATAGAAACATTTAGAAAATTTTTACAATTAGGATAATTGTAAAAGTTCAGTTCACTCAATTTGTGATCTAACCGCTGATTCCATCTTGATAGTCTATAATATAATTTAACTGAATTATTTTTCCTTTATTGGATGTGAGAGGCACTCTCTCTTGCTTGTTTTTTGGCTTTTTCTTTCCTCCATGTTTCCTCTCCTGTTTATATCTATACCTAAGGTTCCTTCTCTTTAAATTCTCTATTCCTCAAAAATGTGTTACATATTAATTCCTCTGGATAATCTTGCTTGAATCTTCATCAAGATAGTAGGGGCTCAAACACCAATCTGTATTCTTCAATCACAGAACTTTTACCATAGTCAGTACTGATCCATTTGCCATATCCTTTCTGGAGTATTAATCAATTGTTGCATCTTTAGGCTTTATTCCAGTGCTCAGAGTACCAGAAGTGGCCAATATTTATGGAAGAACTACATAATAATTTGATGAATGTTTGATAATAGATTTAATATACTGTTAACATTTACAATCTTTTGGGTGTCTATTTATTATAACTTTTCACCTTCTAAGAACTTTTACTTGAATGGTGCAGTGGAAGCTCACAATTATGTTTTATACTCTAAAAATTTGTAAGCATTTACTCAATATTCATTAGATCTCTTCCAAATGCAAAATTCCATGAGGGCTGCAGATTGGATAAGAGAGATGTTCTTTGCAGAGAAGACTAAGATAAGGAAGATAGGCCTATACAAGTATAACACAAGGAAATGGTAAAAAGTAAAGGGAGTGTTGAGAAATATATTGAGTACTTCATTCAGACTACAGCATAAAACATTTATCTGACACAGTGAGAATGAGCACTAGACTAATTTCTAAACAGTTTTATTAAAATGAAAATTTAAATTTAAAAATTGACCTAAAAATAGATATTTGATTTAAACTTAAACATGTGATTTTAAACTTATTCCTTAAATTTTACGTTATGGTCCATCTTCTTCTGAATATTCAGCTACTGGAAAACGTCTTGTACTATTTTACTGCATAAGTTGTAACCAATGTATCATCCAAAATATTTTGCTTTTTTAAAAATGAATGAGAATTTTAAAGCTTGTTTGGATGTTTGGGTGAGGAAAAAAAATTTAATCATTTATATGATCTTTGCCCCACCCCATATAATAATTTCTCAATCTAATCCACAGAAATTCAGTCACACATAAGTTTGTTCAGAACTTTATAAATTTTACAACATCTATCCTTATTCTCAATCATATTTTATTGATTATAAACTATTTACTTTTACATAATTATAATAATAAATAAGCTATATAAACAGGTTCAGGACCATATCCAACTTAAATTAACTGAGCACTGACACACATTAAACTATTCAACAATTTCGTATCTCACTCTCAACAAGGGAAGGAAAAAAGAGAAGGAAGGACATAGGGAGAGAAAAAAGGACAGAGAAAGAGACTAAATATTTTCTTGTATGCAAAATCAATTCTTAATGTCATGATGATTATTAAAATAACTTTCTTCACTGATAAGATTTTAAGATCACAATGCTCAATTCTAGAGCATGAATATTTCCTCCTTAGAATTTTTAGTTATAGTTCTCTACAAACTTAACTTAATTTTGCTATTATAATGTTGGAAATAATTATTAATTTACCATAATATTTTCTCCATGAATCTTCTCATACATAGCACAAGATCATTTTTTACTATATTAACTTTAATAAATATGTGTCCATTGAAATCTATATACATGTGTGCAGAAGATAAATTATTTTACCATTACAATGTTTAACATTGTGTGAAGGAACATGTAATCCTGGTTAAAATTCATAAATAATGACTACTTATTGTTGAATTCCACACATTTAAAAATATGTATAGCCCCAAAATCAAAACTACATGATAGATATAAGCCACCAATATTTTGTAGGTGACAAAAGTGAGAAACAATTTAGTTAAGTAACTTAGTTGGATCAGATAGATGTTTCCAAATGCTATTTTAGATCTAAATTCTGTATTTTTTACTAAATACTACCACCTCTTTGAAAGAGTTTATGCAGAAACTTAAGGGTATAACAAACCCAACCTACTAAAAATATCAAAGCAAAAACATTAAATAATATTGTATTGAAATTAACTAAACATTAAAATAGAGACTTCCAGTTCAGCCTATGAAGGATTAACAGCTATAGCTATTGCTTCCTGGGAGTGATTCACTGGAAACCTGCAGAGAGTAGGGAATGAAACAATAGTTTTTAGGTGACAAATAGCACAGGACAGAAATACCTATAAAAAAATAAACAAATGGAGTAAGACTTAATGTTGCTCACTTAATGCCTAGAGAAATTTTCTCAGGTTATAGCACAATGAAAGAAGTTTGAGATAAATTAGAACAGTGGAAGACACAGTGTTCAATTTTAGAATCTCTGAATTCAGAGTTTCAGTAGACACTGACTTCAGAGTTGTAACTGTTTTCTAGATTTTGAAAACTAAAGTGCTTTCCTGGAAGGAATAAATGTACACAGAATTTCAAAGATCTCCAGAACAGACATTTTCAGGGTTTTTTTATTTGTCTGTTCCATCTTGTTGTTGAGTAATACTCTATAATAAAGACATGAAAAGAAGCTTCATGAGACTTGCAAAATACTTTTGTAGCTCATCTGAGTTAGACTTGTTTCATCTTCTATCAGCTGGAGAGAAAAGAACCATAATATATGGAATTTGAATAGAATCCACAAAAGAAATATATCTTAGTAGAAGGACTAAATTGTTATAAGAATGCTAGCTGCTATAAACTTACACTAAAAAGTTCAAGAAGACAAAGCAGGATAAAACTTGTTCATAAATAACTGCAATGAAACAAAATCCAACACTCTTTGAAAGAATATAACACAGCAGCACAAATAATATACAATTCACAATGTCTGTCATTCAATAAATATTACTAAGCATGCAATACGACAACCTCTGGTTCATAATCAGGAAAAAAATAAATCAAGAGAAACATATCCAAAATAATCAAATTAGCAGAAAATGATCTTAAAAAGATATTATAAATCTTATAAATATGCTCAAAGATATAGAAGACAGATGAAGATAATGAGAAGTCAAATATATAAAAAGCTCAAGTGGACTTTCCAGAAATAAAGAGCAAAATTTCTAAAACAATACTCCATTTTATTTCAATAAAAGCATGTTATACATTAAAAGCACCATAAAGAAAAGATCAACAAACTTGGTGGATCATCAATAGTAAGATAATAGGAAAAGGAGATCTTATGAAAAAGGGAAGAGGATCAAGAAATGGAGAGAGGGAGGAGGGAGGAGAAGGGGATAAAAAATGAATTAAAATGCTATGTGCATGTACCAACTTGCCAGGGAGAATATAATCATTATATACTCAAACATGTACTACTAAAAAATAAAAACTGAAGAGGAAAAAAGTGAAAGTGATTCAACTGAGTAGAACACTCTTTCATTGAACTTTAGAACAATATTAAAGAGTCTAACACACATGTAACTGGAGTTCCAATAAATAAGTTAGGAAAGAAAACCATTTAAAATTTATGCCCCAAATTTGTAAATTTGTTTTAAAACTATAGACAGATAAATCCCATACGTTTAAAAAACAAAACACAATAAACTCAAACGAAAGCATTGTTATAAAAAATCAAGCCAAATAAATATAAAATTTCTGAAAATCAGTTATGGAGAAAGCTTTAAATGAGGAAAAAATACACAGTATATACAAAATAATAAATGTAAAAGTGGCAGAAAATTATTGAAATTATTATTAGAAGTCACATCTGTCATAAATCAGTTTATTGGCATTTTCCAAGTAATGAAAAAGTTCAAACTAACTGTAAACCATAAATTCAATACACAGTGAAAATACCTTTTGAAAGTTAAGGTGAAATAAGATATTTCCCGGCCAAAAAAAGCAGAGACATTTTATTAACATATATTCTTATGAACATACATGCATACAAGTAATGTTAACATCTCTTAATAAAACATGGACTTTTTATTTATTCATTAAGTTTATTGGCACATTTTAGATATACAATATGATGACATTCATCATTGGACATTTGTACCTTTACATGATATATCTTGGTTCTTATTTTTTCCCCCTTCCCCTGCATTTTTATCCATGAAAAAGAATAAAGAGCAACAAGATAGTTGAAGTACTGTATCAGTTTTAGTCTCTGTAAAAGACGAATATGATTTTCAGTTCTGTGGGTAAGTAGCATGGATTTTCTCTCCTAACAACAAACACACAACTGAACAAAACAGACCTAACACCTCTTTTTAGGCACATAAGAGCTTGAGGGCATAGGGAAAACTAGTACTCTTTCTGTTCTGGGGAGACATGGGTGAGTAGCGAGACTCACAGAGGAACACAAATGCTGAGGAAAAACCTCTTCCACACAACATGACATTTTGTCTCATCCATAGATTCATTGAACTCAGTAGCAGCTGTCTGTATGCAACAGTGTGAGTAGGAAGCCTAAACTGTAACTGGCAAATAGCTAGAAGTTAGAGTGGACAAGTCAGAAAGTAAATGCCTTCAGGGGAGCCCGGTCAAAAGAGGCAGCCAAGATTTTATGAGTTTTATCCCTGGAGCTTCCCCAGGTTCTGACAGTAAAAAGAAAAAAGTCAAGCAGAAAGAAAACCCGCTCATTTTTTCTTAGCAAGAGGAGCGAAAAAGGAATCCTTTTGAATAGGGCATTCTGTTCTCCTTAAAGAAGGCCCTCTCAAGAGAAACCCTTTGACCAGACCCTACCTGCTGGGGCTTTGTTAGTCTACTGACTTGGGAAAAGGTAAATGCCTAAGTTCACCCTACTGTAGTCAATCAGTTCCACCTGAAGAAGAAGTAAAACAAACTGAGAGGCACTTGTGAAGTTCACAGTCCAGGGGCACAGGCTCACTAAAAGTCAATGTATCAGTCACAGGACTAGAGAACACATCACACACAGCCTGATACAAAGCTACTGCAATCAAGACAGTGTAGCCTAGCTGTAAGGACAAAGGAACAGGATACAGAATTCAAAAACAAACATAGATGTATAATTTATTTTTGAAGATGTTGCCAAGATAATTTACAGGAAAGAAAAGTGTTTTGTTGGTTAATGTTGTAAGGACATTGAGGTAGTTATAGGAAAAAATTATTTTAACCCTTATTTTATACCACTTAAAATTATATTGATATGAATTATAGATTAAATCTATGAACTAAAGCAAAGTAATTTTTAAAGAAAATATTGTGACCTTGGTTTGGCAAGTATTTTTTCATTAGAACACACATAGAAAAAACTATAAAGAAAAATTGATGTATTAGATTTAGTCAAAATTAAAAATATTTGAACCTAATTAATTGCCTTTAAGGAAACAGGAGAGCAACCGTAAATGTTGCATAGTAAATATCTAATACAGGGCTGTATACAGCAATATGATATAACTAGATTACAAGAATATAACCAACTCAATTAAAATGAGAGAAACATTTTAATACCCACTCCAACAATGAAAATGTTTAAATGACAAGTAAGCACAACTCTAGAAGTATAACATCATTAAGCATCAGGGAAAAGCAGAATAAAATCATCACAAGTCACCACTAGAATGGTTAACCTTTAAAGACTGTCATAACCCATGTGTCCATAGTAGCTACGTGTAACTTCCCGGCAGTACTAGTGGGAATGGTTCACCCGCTTGGGAAACATTACAGGTCGTGGTTGACAAAGAGAAATGTTTTAGAAATGGACAGATGCAAAGTGGCAGTCAATAAAAGTGTTCTTTAGTTCTACCCGGAAAAACTATGTATAGAACTGAACTTATAACTACAATATATGATATTTTTCAGAATACTTTTATGTCAGCTATTAAATCTTGTTAAAATACACTATTTTTTATTTCTTCTCTTATAAGAATTTAAAGTTTACTTTTCTTCCTATTTCACATTATCAATTATACATTTTGATCCTTATTTACACTTATACTTTCTCACACCAGAGAAACTATTCAGTATTTATAGACGTGTGTCCTACTTATTTCACTTAAGAGTATAGCCTCAATGTGCATCCATTTAGCTACAAATGTCTCTAATTTCTTATTCTTCATGGCTGAGTAGTTCTATAGGGGTAGGGGAAGTGGGAGGGGTAGGGGAAAGGAGAAGGGAAAGGAAAAAATATGAGAAAAGGAAAGAATGGAAACAAAGTCTTTGTAAATAGGAGGGGGTGGAGGGACTGAAGAGAGGGCAGGGGAATGGGAAAAAAATAAGAACCAGGATACATCATGTAGGGCCAGGGATTTAGCTCAGTGATTTTGCCACCTGCTGCGCAAGCACAAGGACCCGAGTTCGATCCCCGGTACCAAAAAAAAAAAAAAAAGATACATCATGTAATGGTACAAGTTCCTAATGATGAATGTCATCATATTCTATACCTAAAAATGTAATAAACTTAATGAAAAAAACTTGAAGAATTTAAAGTATACCGTTCATTTGGAATGGTTCTATTGTCGCTTTGTCATATAAAATTTATATGAAATTATATATTCTAGAAGCACAATCCCAGAAATGTGATTCTTTTTTGGCTTTAGTTCTTTGTGTTTATTTTACTATGATGTAATTTATGTATTTACTATCATGCAATTTCTATATTTCATACATGATTATGCAATTGTAATTCATTATATTATGAAAAGTCTAAAGAAATTGTACTGTTTCTATATTAAAATATCATGAGAAAAATTTATAATTTTGACTTTAAAATTCTCAATCATGTCTTTTACTGTCTTTATTCTCTACAATTTATTTTCTTTCTCCCTCATCATTACTATTATTTAATATGTATTTCCACTTTTACAAAGTGGATAACAATTCTTTAAAACAATAAGTAGAAAAGTGATTTTTGTCTCCTGGGAAGCTTAAAAAGTTATGAATTATTGACTGTCAGATAAGAACCCTCAACTTGTCATTTTTTGATGAGAGCAAGGCAATATAATATAAGCCTTACTATTCTGGATATTTTACGAAGACTGTTTATAAGTTTAATATATATATAAATTATTTGTATTCTTCTTATTAGTACATGTTTTCAGTACATAATGATTACATTTATCATGGAGAGTTGGTACATATACAAAACACACTTAATTCTTATAAGTTTAAGATATTTTTTAAATCAGCAGAATAGTTGTTACATGATTTTTCTGTGATTAATATGCAGTCACGTCACCCTGCTGTAGCTTGGATGTTGAATATCCTCCAAAGGCCCATATGGCAAAAACTTGGTCTCTGGCACATGGCACTTTGGGGAGTTGACGGAACATTTAGTAGGTAGTGCCTAGGGGAATATTGTGCTCTTAAAAAGGATATCAGAACCCCTAAATTTGATTTTACAAGATAATTACAAATAAATTACAGGTGACTGTATTAAAAATCAAGTAGAAACATACAAATCAATTTTCTCAGAAAATCCAGTGTTATTTTATTTTTTCTGAGTCTGTTTTTGGTTAACTTTGTAAGGAAAGGAACCTATGCTACAAAAGAAAAAATGCTCTAACCCTTTTCTTAAATTTAAATTTCTGAATAATGGGTTTTGTATTTTTAATACAGGCAGTGTCATACTTATATTGATCTTATTGACTAAGAAATCCACAGTAAGAATTCTTAATCCAACAAAACTCATCAGACAACCTGTATGAGGACACACGAAAACGGTATGAAACATAGACAAAGACAGGACAAGCATGAAGTGTTTATTTACCTGATAATCTAGGGGAAAATCATAAAAATAGTAATTTTAGAATTTTGAACACATGTATATTTCTCCTTCCTCCCAATCTTTATGAAAAGCAAACAGAAAACAAAAACCAAACAGAAATTCAAGAAAGATACAAACTTTAAAATTAATACAGAAAAAGCTAAATGTATAAAAATGAGTTAAATTGATAAAGAATTATATTAACATCACAAATCAGAACTATTTCCTTCTCCATGGGTTTTGTAAAGAGAAAGAAGGGATATAGAGAATGTGACTGTAGAAATAAACATTTTCTATTTTAGATGACAACGACCTGTGACTTCTTTGAAGACATTGCCAATTAGAATTATTGACTATTAAAAGGGAAAAAGAAGAAAGGAAGAGATAGCATCTTTTACTTACTCTTAATAAAAGCAGTAAAAAGGAGACTGGTTTTAGGGAAGATTAAGTTTAGGCTTAACAAACTAATGCACACTACTGTAATTAACAACTATATCTATTTTTGATCCTGGCACTTTGAGATACTTACTATCATAATGAACTGTTGATTGTGTTTACAAACATTTGCAAGGTGCTCATTTACTATTTCCTTCTAGATGGAATACTGTTTTGTGTAACTGAAAATAGCTTGACCACCTGAAAATAATTCCATATCATTTAGTTTAATAGAGATATAAATTACCCAAATTTAGTTCTCTAAAGATTTGCTACAACTTGGAAAACCACATTCTGTAGAAGGAAAAAGAATAAAGTCATAAGATGTATATAATTTCCTTCAAGTTCCTATGCTTTTATCCTTGTTACCAGAAACAACTTTATAATTAGTTCTTAGTGATATTCTTTTGGAAGGAAAATAATTTTATCACTAAAAATTATCATTTCTTAACCTAAAATGCATGACATACTTTTCAAATGATACACAAAATTTCTAGTTTCTTCTTAAAACAAATACAGAAAAACTAACATTGAGTTTGTAAACAAGAAATTTCTTTTAAGGAAGTCCATAATTGAACATAATGGGCATACACCTGTAGTTATCCATTACTCAGTGGCAGTCAGTATGGAATTATTTCTTTAGGTGGACTTGGCAATCAGGAAAATTCATTAAACAATATTAAACTGGAGAAATGTTAAGAATTGTTTAAAATCTATCCATGATAAACAGCAACATTATTACCAATGATTTATCATTGGGGCTTGGTCATGAGAAAAATCACATTAATTTTTTTCCTAAAATGTTGAGAATACATTATTTTATTACTTTTGCAGGTAAAAGAAATAGCAACAGGAATATTAAGAGATTTGGCCAATGTAATATAGCAAAAGTAGAATATGAACAATGGTTGATAAAAAGTCTATAGATTTTCTTGTCTATTGTGTTCTCCTTTTCCCTCAGAAATAACAAATGAGGGCTGGGGATTTAGCCCAGTGGTTCTGCCTCCTGCTTCTCAAGCAAGAGGTCCTGAGTTCGATTCCTGGTACCAAAACAAAAAAAAAAAAAGAAAGAAAGAAAAAAAAGAGCAGTTCCAGATTTGATAGTGTAAACTAGACATTTCCACCAAGGACAAATTTCCAGAATGTTTGCTCTTACACTAACTTCCTGTGCTGATAAAAGTACGCCAATGGCTAAGGCTTTGTGTTCTACTAACACCTGATGGTGTTCAGCAGCATCTTTACCTTTGGGCTATAATGGCTTTGTCTTTCAAAAGAGTATTTGCATTAAATCATCCTAGAATCTTCTCAAGAGTCTATACATCAATTGAAAAATATATAAAAGAAAAATATTATCAAGAAAATTCTATTTTTCTGAGTTAGATGCATTTCCCCACCATTTATTATAGTATGGAATATCATAA